>JAUUEB010077735.1:0-24827 GCA_032362205.1 Clione limacina | reverse complement strand
GACAGACAGACAGACAGACAGACAGACAGAAAGACAGACAGACAGACAGACAGACAGACAGACAGACAGACAGACAGGCAGACAGACAGACAGACAGGGAGACAGGGAGGGAAGAGACAGCAAACAGCAGACAGCAGACAGGAGACTGGAGACTGGAGACTAGAGACTGGAGAGAGGAGAAGGAGAAGGAGAGAGGAGAGAGAGAGAGAGAGGAGAGGGAGACAGGAGAGGGATACATGAAAGGGAGACAGGAGAGGGAGATAGGAGACGGAAACAAACGGAGATTGGAGAGGGAGACAGGAGACGGAGACAGAAGCTGGAGAGGGAGACAGGAGACGGAGACAGGAGCTGGGGAGGGAGACCGAAGCTGGATACAGACAAACAGACAGGAGACAGGAGACGGAGACAGGAGACGGAGACAGGAGACGGAAACAAACGGAGATTGGAAAGGGAGACCGGAGATAGGAGACGGAGATAGGAGACGGAAACAAACGGAGATTGGAGAGGGAGACAGGAGACAGCGACAGGAGACGGAGACTGGAAACGGAGTTGGAGACGGAGACTGGATACGGAGACTGGATACGGAGGCAGCAGAAGGAGACAGGAGAAGGAGACATGAGAAGGAGACGGAGACTATAACAAAAACACGTTCTTTTTTAATGAGACCTTTTTTAATAACATTCAGGCATTAAAATCATTAGGAGATATTGCCATTTGGTATATTTCTTCTTCATTAACTTATTCGAACTGTGGCGACAAGCGCCTGAGGTTTGCATGTTGTTGTTTTTTTACAACACTTCTGCATTGGAACCCCAGTAGTGAATGAATTATCTCTTCTTCTTCGTCTTCTCTTGATCTATTCTTTTAGAGGAAATCGGGTAACGCCAATGTGACGAAGTCGCTAGTGCAAAATATAGTGTCATCAGTGCCAACACTCGAATGGGAAATGCTCGCAAAAGTCCCCATATTCAATATGGACGATAAATAAGGTTACCTTTGCATCACAGAAAAATATGCATATCACTAGAAGTTTTCTCAAACCTGACTATATAAATAAAAGATCTGAGATTATCTCTCTGAAATGCTGGTACAAGGGCAAAACACCATAACCAGAATTGATCGGAATAAGCCAGGTTTTCACCGGGACGGATTAAAGAACGCCAATCCCAGAAAGATGTGACAATTCACCTAGTATAATTAAGTGAAATTACCTTGAACATCCGAGTCTTGCCGAGGTGGGTGAATCAACATTGTACTATGTGATATAATAATTGGGTGCGATAATTTTTCTGATATTGTTTGTGGTCGCGATTTTGTATAACATGAGTCCACCTCATTTGTACACGTGAATTCGGATTGTTGTAAGCGTTTTCTTATACAACAAGATATATTACAGTGAGTCTTACTTCTTAATGGATTTTCACTCTATACAAAAACCTTCAGAAAATAGGGAGAGTATATTTTTAAAGAAAAAGCATATTAATATAACTATATTCTCTTTGTTGAAACAACATTCAACTGTAGCATAAACTTGCTATAATAAATGGATTGTGTATTCATATTTTCCGCCTTTTACATAAAAAATAGACATATGCGAGCGATTCCACTGGAAAAACACAAACCTTATTTATTGCTTAACAAATATACATGAGTTGTCATTTAGCGTGAAGGTAAATTATAATAAAAACAAATCTATTTTCTCAAGCAACACGTCATGTTCAACAGCTTGATTTATTATAATAAACTAAAAGCAGTGAACAATTTCAAGTTTAATGCACCGTAGTGGAATACAAAATCTTAACGTTAATAAATAGCAAGTAGTGCATGGTATTTTTAAGATTTTAAGATTTTGTCTAAAAATAAGATGTTTGGAAAGTTTTTGGAAAACACATATGCCACTGATCCAAACACATTGTGAATAATATCACTTTATTAATTTAAATAATTGAAGTGAATAGTTTTAGTCCTGAACACTCTTGCTGTTTTTAATCTTGCCATTAATTGGTCATGGAATAAACATTCAAGATTCTTGTGATTCTTAACCTAAATCTGCCATTAATCAAATGTCCTTATTTTATAATAGAATAGGTTAATTCGAAAGATATCGACAATACATAAAAAAAAAAAATATAAAATAAAAAAAAAATAAAAAGAAAAAAAAACATTCAAGATTCTTGTGAATAAGTAACTTGCCCTCATACAGATTAGGATTATGCGATGTACTTTGTTGTAGCTAATTTCCGTTTTATTGACATTTGGACAACAATGTATATGTCAGTTGAACATCGACCTAACAATGAAAACAAATTGGCGGCTTATATGATAATAATTATTTCTTTGTAGGGCAAACTAAAAATGTTTTATTTGAATCGAAACAGATTGAAAGCGAGATAAACTTAAGACAATCTGAGCCTTAAATTAACATGATATCGTTAAAATGTATTCAATATATGCACCAATCACGTTGTGTAATTTAAATACACTTTTAACCAAATATATAGTACTCTAGCACAAATAAAAACACAACTAATTGAAAAATATTAATGGTAAAGTAACTGTAAGTTTAAAGTTCAGGTCGTTTGTTTTCCAAGGCAAATCATACCTACTTTACAAATGCAAACGGCCAGACTTGTGCCAGTATATATTGCGGTCATCATGTACAAGTTCTGATTAACGGTCCTGGCCTCTGTCGCACACTAATACTTCCAGTCACTTTGAATGCTGGAGGTCCTCACGGAAAAGATGTTAGCCCTTTCACATTTGGCTAATTTTAATTGTTTCTTAGCTAGTCGTGGGGGTTGTATGCATTATTATCATATTAGTAAGAGGCATAAACGCCTATTCTTGGGTGCACACACAAAATTATACTATACTATAACTATGATAAAATATACTATAACGTAAATCTATTCTACTATAGGTTTTATGATTCAGAACCGACATTTATAGATAAGTTCTCTGTAAAACCATAAAACATTTCGGCGGCGTTCAATGATTTTCAAATAAAACAAACATTAATTTTAGCAGGTTTTAACATTATCAATTCTCTATATTATCAAATTTAAAAGGCAGTTATTGAATGCATTTATAATAATATGATAGTGCAGTATTTGTATCATCAACGTAGTCATATGAGTCTGGATATAATGAGTACATTCTAATGAAATAACGTAGTAGGAATGACAATAATGACCCCTTTCATAATAGCAAGTGATCAAAAAAATAGTTAGACGTCTAGAGACTGTAAAAGATGTATTTGTAAGTCTAAAAATACAACATTGTTATGATATGCTAAGAAGCTTTGAGGACACCAAACAGCAATCAATTTTTCATCAAAAATCAATGTTTACATAATCCGAGTGTTTTCCTTTTAGAATCTCCCAAGACGGAATTGAAAGTATAGATTAGCTCCAGTACACAATTGTAGGCCTCAGTCCGCAACACGTAGTTTTAATTGTGTGTTTCATTCTGAACTGGTAGCTCTTTAATAGGACGAAGATGGCATTTTCGATATCAATGATTATATACTTTTATTCTTTTTAGGGGGATGATCTTTTTTTAAAGTGATACTTACTCATAAATAATATCTTCACTAGATCAGGGTTTTCAAATGTGTCAAAGCAATGACGTTATTAATAATTCAGGATATAAAGAACTAATAGCTGCAAGATGTTTAATCTCTTACAGTTGGCGCTATTATTTGAAATATATTGTTGTGTAGGTAACTGAGTAATATACGTTCATTCCCCCCCCCCCCACCACCCTTGACCGGTTAAACCAAACATCGTCTTGGGAACGATTCAACTATGAATGTTACCATATCTACCCCTGGACGGAACGTTTTATTTATGGCTATGCACAGGATTTGCAACATTTCAGAATTGGATCCGTCATATGGACATTGATCTAATTTAAAAAAATTGTGGTGATTGTGAATCTTATAAGGTTTATTATACTTCATTGTCACTAGAGGTACTTGCCTTGTTCGGATATTTGTTTGTTTGACTCAATTGGGCTGCGATATGAGAATTGTTCTCGTCTAAACAGTTCCGTTAACAGATTATTGCTGTAGAAGACATGGCACCCGGATCTATTTACATAACACATTTCTGGTGGAATTTTTGATGTAGCAGAGGCCTCAAATCAAAGGTCATCAATACTCAATTTTCATCAACATAATTTCATTTGTGTTCGAAGTGTTCATGATTTTCACATTTTAATTAGGGAACATCAAATAAACGCCACATAATTTCAAAAACAAACACAACAGTCAGCCTATTAACTCTACATATATTTCATTGTATATGCGACTATTCATACATAAGAGCATTTATGATCCCTTGAACCAAATTTGAACAATCTCATTATTATGTATTTAATTCGGAATTGAAACCTGCAAATCATGATTCGAAAATGTTGACCGAATAGTTTTCTTTTATCTCCAGACATGAATGCAATTGAATACCAATGAAACAATGGACCACATTTAAATAATCATAATACGGATATATGATATCGAACTTGAATCAATTATAAGACACACACTGAAAAAACAACGCTGGAAGTTAGTCATATATATAAAATAAATTATGAATTGACTTTTGAAAACGACATTCAGTCTTTTATAATTACGGTCACTTCAATCAAAAACTATTAAGTCCAATAGGTTGGCAGGTCATAATATAACATACGCCTATTTCTGCCCATAAAACAGACACGCAATAAATGACAAAGACTGCCTAGACAGTCACACTGATTCCTGATTGGCTTACAATTGATGGAAGAAAGTGGGTTTCTCCGCCAAATGCCTATTATATGTAACATTGAATTTGATTTGGTTAACAGTGTCTAACTGTCTTTCAACAATGTGTTATCCAAAGCAAGAGGTCGCAGACGCCTGGGTATATGCATTTATAATTGCTTCCGAAGTTTGTTGCTAATTTTTGTTTTGTATGTGTAATCAGTTTTATCATATTTCTGTAATGAATGTAAACTAGCTAAGTGTTATACTTATAAGTAAGATTGTTATATTTAAATTATTATTTATAAATGTGTTATATGATTATCAGAGTAGATGTGTTGACTGATTATTAGCAAAATTACTTACATTATTAATATGTATATCAACATGATTCAACAACAGTTGTAAAGCTAGTTCCAAGCTTGGTGATTGTAAGAAAAAAACGCACACTTTTCAGTTAAGACGTCATCAGACCAAGACCTGGTGCTTGTTGACGATTGTAACTCAATAGTCTCAGAATCATATCACAGGAAGCAATTTTCATAACCGTAACTGTACGAACTTCATATTGGAAACGTTCCTCTTCACATGGGTAATCATCTCTACTTCTTTTCTAGCTACATATTTATTGGATAAATTCAAGGACAGTCTGAAAACAAGATAGGACTGTCTTTTCACACTTCACGTAAAAGTGGTTGTCGAATTGTTATTACATTCATATTCACATTGCATTTTTGATTAGGTATGAACGTATTGAAACGTTGGTGTTCATTTGGTTAAAAATCTTTGTTATCTTGCAAGGTAGTACAAGAGTTGCAAAACTGTTTAGGTCAATGAGATACACATTTATTTAAACGAATACATGTAAGCTTTAAATGCTTGAAAAGATACAACGATATGCTAATACAAATTAACAGACAACATAATCCTGCTACCTATGATATGTTTAGAATTACATCTTACTGTCAATTGTGTGCATAATAAAGTTTGGCTTCATTTTGTACACTCTGGATCCTTCTTTTTACAGACAAAAGGTGTTTTGGTACAGTGATATACTGAATTACTGATAATACGGCTGCATTCACAAAAACGAGCAGACCAATAAGCACCATAATATCCTTCATTCTACTAGAAGATATACATCATCTTATCATGAATTTGGAATTCACCTGCGTCAGAACGTAACATATTAAGCATAAGCAATATAATGTTATTTACTGTTCTTTCTTGAGAGACAAAATTGCTTATAAATACATGTTCTAAAATATTGCATATTGAGATAATAGGCAGCAGTATACTTAGAACTAGGAATATCTTTAGCAAGAAACATCTTCCCATTGTAGTGAGTCTCCTCTATGAGGGATTCAAGTTAATCTCGCCAAAACAACACGGATGACATCTGGACAAAAATTATGATTTGTGGCCCATCATATAAGGACACAAACACACTTTTATCAATGTAAGCTAATTTACTGAGCGCAGGCCTGTACATAACTTAAACATAAAAAACATTATAAAAAAACTGAAAAATATAAGTTCTTTGCAATGATTTGATCAGATGTTGAATAGCAACAGTAATATTAATGAACTAACAGAAGACCTATACGAAGCAATCACTGATCAAATAATAAGATCAAAAGTGAACTTGGGCCATTACAAGTTTTGAACACATAGCAGCCCTATTGTCTAAAGAACATATTTGCCAGTCTTTTCTCCTTGACTGCCGGGAGGCTAATACAATATATTATATAATTAAACAATTAAAAAAGTGTCATAGTAGTAAATATCTACAATGATTTGAATGAATCAAAAAGACAAATTGGTATATGCAAATGTACAATCGATGTGTTGTTTCTGTAATAACAGGATAATGACTATACAGCAGTCTGTATAGTTAAAAATAGCATATGATGGTAATATCTACTTAAAAAACATGACACAATATCGGTCATTGCCATAAAACAAATCGACTTTGTCATAGTTGGTAACGGGTGACCGAAAGAAACAAACAGTAATAAGGCTAGTTGTAGTGTTTATGTATTAATGATTTACAACTAAACTAGAATGCATCCAACCTGTACCTATAACATTCAAAATGTTTAGAAGGAAAGTATTATTATTAGGTTCTTATCTTGATTCATGATGAAAGTACCACATTTTTGTACGCATTTTCCTAAGAGAACTGACGCATAATATCCAAGCATTTTTCTGTTCACCTGACGTTGACCTCTTATGAATATTTTGTTTGTTAAAGAGGTATTTTTAGTATACTTTTTTCTTTCTCAATTTGCATCATAGTATCATATTGTTGGTATACTAAGGAAATAAACTAAATAGTAATTATCATGGGTAATACAGTTTGAAAGTTATAATAAAAACTACACTACTAAATATAAATGGACTCATACTATTTCAAAACAGAAACTAAAAAAAGAAGTCAAAAAAGTAATATACGTAGGTGACTTGGACGTCACTCAAACCATCATAAGAAACCAACACTCTAGCCTCCAAGTGTCCTTAACAGTGTGAGTGCAAAGAGAAACGCCCTATAGTAGAGGATCAATGTGATGACGGAAGGACATAAATGCAAACAACCAGTGCAAGAGTTAGACAAGGAGTGTATCCATTTGTCTATTCTATCCGGTGACGTTGACGATTCTTGTTGAAATGCAATCAAACCTCATACTGAAGTACGTTTGCAAATTGCTTCTTTTTCATACAGTGATCATGGGCGTTAACTAAAATGTATAACATTTTTAGTGCATGACATCAAGTAGAGTTGATGGCCTAGGGTAGTTAATTTGCTCGACAATCCTGCTCTACGTGGACCAAATTTAATCAGAGATGGAGGATAGTACACGACTAGAACTTGTCGTTCTGTCATGGGTTTTTGTTATATACGACCTGGACTCATGAGACAATTTGTATTGCTTGGTCTGAATATCATAAACAAATATATATACATTTTCTCCATTATTACTTCAAAATTCAAGTTAAAAACGATGGTAAAAATAATCACTTCAAACAAAACAAACAAATTGTCCAATTTGTGTTGATATTGATTTAAAAAAGAAACAAATTATCAATGATATAGTTACTCGTATCATTTACCAATCATTTATCAAATAATTTAAGGTTAACAGAACAGAAATAAAATCGTCGAGAATAAATAAAAATTGATAGGCAGCAACATTCAACTACTTATAGAGTCATATACACACTTATTGAGCCAATGAGGAACTGTTAGTACTCCTTTGATATACACATGAGTATATTTAGCACGTTAACGAGCTTTACATGTTTTTAAGTGTTGCACTCTTATTCCTTATTCTTACAGACACAAAAATGACGATTGAAATCACTTTTTTTTAAATAAGTCTAGAAACAAATTATCTGTTTACACAATCGAACAAGAACAGACATCATGGGGACCGGAAATCCACCAGCATATTCCTCCCTTTAACAAAAATAAGAAACACTATTAATTATCTTTAGATCGGTTACCTGACAACAGCGTTATTTTTACGAAAGATGAAACACTGCATGGGTATACATATCAGCTGATCATACAATTACAGTTTAACTACTCCTAAACTTAACACACATAAACAATATATAGTAACTTGCTACAATTTACTGAAACATAAAAATTAAAAGTAACAGCATTTTCTCGCATTTTTACTAATAAAGAGTTCAATATTCCGCAAGAAATACCTAAAATATAATCTATCAGGGTTCCGCACCGGAATGATAAGAATGACACCTAGACAGAAAACTGTAATTTATGACCCTTGAGGTAAGGACGGAAAGGTCTCACATAAAAAGCTTTCAGCAATGTGAACTAATATAATGAGTGCAGGCCTATACAGTTCCATTTGTCATGCTGAATGTCAAGCCTTTTAATAATTTAGCATGTTCAGGAAATGATGAGGCCTGGAAATAAAGCATGTGTGCAATGAATCTTCGAACACTGAGACTTTGTTCGATAATTATTAATAAGCGACAGATGATATCATGTTGATCTTCAGCGTCAATGTCTTAGTTTTGAAAAAAGAAAATTATCCCACCTGTTTCTTTTGAAATATGAAAATACTATGTGTAACGTCATAGGTCTGTATATAGGTTATTTGACTTTGAATCGACATATAATTATTGGTTCGATTGCCGCCAATTATTCACCATGTTTTTAATAGGGAGATATTCTCAAATTGCATTAATTAATCTCTTCAATAATAAGACGTTATCGGTGATGTTGGATATCTTACCATTTACGCTATTGTAATAGCCATATTAGTTCTTAACAGCCATTTTAAGAGTGACAGCAATGCCAAAATGTCACCCTTTTCCAATACAGTTGATTGAATTGAATTGAATTAAATTGAATTGGAACATGTATAGATCTGGTTATAAGGTTTTTCAACCACCTATAATTTGATCATTTATATGAAAGAAAGTGTCACATCATGTCGACTGATCCATGTTGTAAAAGAGTGTGGTTATTATTAATATGCTGACAAATGGATGGTCTTTGTATTGATGTATTTCTTTTTAGAATACATTTTGCTGTGGATTGAAATGGTGATTTTCCCCGTCTTTACGTGTTTGGTAGCACCTAAGAAAGACAGAACCATCCGATAAGGGATATAAAACACAGCTCTGGTTGTAGTTATAGATTGGTGAAAGTTATTAAACTTGATAAGCATTATTATATATTAAGTTATTTAAAGAGATAATTATTATAAGATCTACTACAAATCAAGTTATAAATCAAAGTTTGTATTCTAAAGTTGTTTCCCCATGCACTATTTAGCGATATGAGAGAGATTTATGAACCAAATATATATTTGATACATAATAACAGTTTATATAGCATATACAATATTTGAAAGAAAATGTCACTATGATTTCAAAACAATAAGTGTCAATAACTTTGTACAGTGAAATATAGTTTAAATGCAAAATAACAACACTACAGCTTGATATTGATATTTGCAAAATGTTGTCCATTAGATCTTAAACGTTTGTTTTATTTTGAAACTCTGGGTAAGCTGTGTTAATCTTTTGCTAAGAAACTATTAGGACACATGCACTGCAAGCAACTTTCTCATCGATATGTATGTTTATCTATTAGAGAAGCATTCTCCAAAACGGACTTTTTCAAACAAAGTTTAACTTCTATATTATCCTAATTAATCCAGGATAATTTCTCTTTTATTAAGATGCATTATTATAATTGGCCAAAAATCACTCTTTTCACCTGGAACAAAGTTGTCAGAGTTTAAAAAATATGTTTGTCAATAAATCATACAAGTTGATAATGAATTAAAGAACTTATATCGTGCATTTCTTATTACTAAGCAATTCACAACACACTTTCAAGCCTAATTGGCTTAGTATTGTTAATACAATGACTCCTAATTGAATACATTATTTTATTCGTAACACTTTAAAAATCATACTATGAAAGTTTACGGAAAATATCCTACTGATTCAAGTAATGAAAATAAAATCAATTCATCAACTTACGTAAATAGCTTATAGGTAACTTATCAATTTATATTTTACCTATTTTAACTAAAGAGACAACAATCATGCAAGCCACTCAATAGCATCTTGGTTGGTTAAGGACAGTATTCACGATAAATGTTCTCATTTATGGCTAGTAAATTGTTGAATGGTTGGTTTTTCAAAGTTCATTAAATACCCCAACAATGCTGTCAACATGAAGTACAAAGTGAGAGAACGGGAGAGAGCGCCAATGGAATAAGTTGTGTAAAACCTTTAAAAAGCAACAGTTAATAAAAACTGGTTTTCCCCAACCATGTCTTGACTACATCTTAGTCAACGCATCCCCCTAATCAAAGTTGGTGTCTGGCTCCAATACGATTATCAAGGACAAGAGCAATCCCACCCCAAGGTTATTGTCTGTCGAAGCAATTACAATTTACCACTAGTTTATGATTGCTAGTGCGTGGGTTGTCTTTCGGTATGGGCCGGCATTGATGAAGATAAACCAAGAAGACAGTTCACTATCTTATATTAAAGACGGTAATCCCTTGAAGACAACACAGCGACTATGTTCTCATTTTATGGTTTAATGTAATCGAACGACCTTGATGTCTGTAACACTTGTCTTCCATTGATTATATATGAACTGTTATAAACATCGTATTTTTAAAAAGACTATACGTTTTTCAAAAGACAATTCAGTATAAAAACTGTAATTTTAAACGTGAGCTATCTTTGATGAATTGCTCATTATGATCATTTCATATTAACCGATATTTTCTTATGAATTCATATGAATGTAATAAGGGTTTAATGCATATATGGATTAGTTCGTGTAATGAACTATTTAAAAAACGTATATTAGATAGTTAAGATTTAACTTACATTTTAGCTCACCATAACTGTCGATACAATAGCTCGTTTACGTGACGTGGAAGTTTTTTTTATGATTTTCCTTGAATTGCCCGTTTGTTAGCAACACTTTCATTAATTTCTAAACACTATTGTATATTAAATGTGTGCAACTTACAAACATGCCCTAAGTGTACATGATTGGACTGGTATTTGGTGTATGTATATACAACAGTTTAACAGAGTCGCATGCACTCTATTTTTTCTAGGGAGAAGATTGAACGCCAAATGTTTTGGACCTTGAGATTTCAATTCTTCACCTAAACCGCTTGGCCATCGAGCGATCAAAAGCTATCTCAAGGTTTAATTGTACAACAGTTATGTCCATGATTACATACAAATGATTTGTCATTTCGAAAACTAAACGCTTTGTTCAAACTGTTTTTGTCATCCGTCGAATTGAAAAACACAGGTTTCAATTCGACGGGAACAAAGCGTTTAGTTTTCGAAATGATAAATCGTTTGGAATAATAACAAACTACGTTACATTCAAATTAATGGTCGGCATTGTCCTTCTTTCCCAAAGTTATTAGTATCCTCCTTTAACCCTCTAACCCTCTGACTCAACCAAAACAAAACAATTATACACAAAACGGAAATCGTAACCCTACTTATCACCTTGCAAAGTTCTCATTAACTGAAAACAGGTGTAGTAGTTAAAAATTAAAAACGTAAATGCGTAATTTGTTTGCGCTAGTCATCTATTGAATAAACGCGTATATATTTGTTGTTGCACATGTATGCATTATTTCCGTTGATGAATAGAATCATGCATCAGAAGGTCTGGTATTTTGTGCCTACTATCTACCACAGGTTTATCAATGCACAAAGCGTAACCAGGTGGGATAGCATATTATTATATCTTACGATGGAAACCCTTTAAACATCTGTTTTGGAAAGCTGCGGTAATTATGTGGCTCTGGGTGCAGGTACGTTAAATCCTACTCCTGTAAATGGCTGGTGTTTTGGGGAAAATAAAAAGGAACTAAGAACTGGTCATCAGTTTTGATAATGTGTAAACATGTTTAAAGCATACCGGGATTATGACAATAAGTGAAGCTAAAAGAATATATTAATTGTAAATGTTCAGCATCTAAAGTGGATGGGAAGGATGTGTATTGTATCGTAAGCCCCTTATGTGTAATTGGTTTTTACAATGTAATAACGAAAACTGACACCACTGTGTTCCGAAACATAGCTCTTTCCGTCGAACTTTTTACCTATTTTATAACTTTGGTTTCAGGAAAATTAAAAAAATGCGTTTCTAATGTGGAGAAAAAAATTAACATTAATCTGGTTGACATAATATGTGGTGAACGCAACATGTTGAAAATAAAAAATGTTGATTAAGAATATATGCATAAATTGTATATTATGCAATGTTCCTCTTATCATTTGTATATCCAGTCAGTTCAATACAAGATTATCTTGAATTATGTGTATGTAAGTATATAATTGTACTTGTCAGTCACAGTGTTGGTGTATATCTGATCTTATGGGTTTGATGCTAATAGTATTGAACTATCTGAAAAAAGCAACACGTCATTGATTTAGAAATAAATACACACAGTTTTTTTTGTTCAGCATGCAAGCTGATAGATAACTGTGTTTGGTCAAACAATTCTCCATCATTTGATTGGTTACTTTATTGTGAATTCTTGGGGATGGAGCATAACGACCCGAAATTATATTCTTTATATGTTTTGCACAACTTAATCTTCTAGATTGATGTTATCCGATGTCGCACCTCTTGTATTCTATTTTCTGAGATACCATGTTTCAGTTCATGAAGTCCCTGAGACTTTTCCAAAGTATAACTGATTTATTTAATTAATCAATCATCATTTTTGTCCTTTAAATTATGACATTTGTATCACCAAACTTAATCGTTGCCCCAGTATTAATTGAGTTCAATTCAATCTAATATACTATATATATAAGTTTACGTTATCAAAGGATTATGTTTCGTTTTTAAATAATGGCCAATACACTTGCCGATACCTAAATATAAGCAGATTATAGTTGGTCGGAACCAATGCTTGCTTTGCAGAATTGATCGATAATGGCTGCAAATGAAAGTTGTTTTTAGTATAAAGTACTCTGTTTTTGAATCGAATGATCTGAAAAGCAAGATCCATGTGCTATTTCATGTTACCACGTTACAAAAAAGCGTAGACTTAGCGTTTGGCCTATGCAATTGACAACAATTGAGTTTTGTTTACGAACAAACATAAACAGTATTGCAAATCTTGCCTCTTTTTTTTAAAAAAAAAGGTGTTTTTTGTATGCCCAGGCCTGTATTATAAAGCAACTTCTACGCAAAAGCTGCCATCAAATATGCCTTTGACTTAACTTTGGCTATGGCTGTTATTCTATTTTTATATCTTATGGGCAAAATATATAGTATGTTTGGCATGCACTGTGGTAAATTTACCGGATGCCATATGTTTGCAAGTGTCTCTATAGCCTGGTAAAGAGTACACTTTTGCACTTGGATAAACCCCATCAGTCATGGGTAGGACAGGTTTATACGATATATTTGTATTGTAAGACATCCAACTTTAAAGATGTTTGCAGCTGAGCATTGATCGTTTGACATGCTTCTATTGTTATTGAACGATGAGGAAAAAAGGAAGATATTGGTCTTTTTGTGTATTTTATGATTTTTTAAAATACAATTTGACAAATATTAAAATGACATATTTTTTAACAATTGAATACCGGTACTTAAATATAGTAAGAACACGAGAATGAAGATATATCCAATAGACAAATGCACATTGTTTTGTTCTCACCCAATTGATAGTCATTGGTCTTAAAAAGCTTGGTTATGAAAAGAAATACAGTGTTTGTTGCATTGCGTTGTAAATGTTATATTGCTGCACTATGTCATCTTTTTTAGAGGAAAGATATATTGAACAAATTTCGGACCTGGCATCTTTTGCACACGAGTCAAGTCTCGATGTGACTAAAATGTAGCCTCCAATTTACGTGAAATATATGTGTATAATGGTGAATAAGCTGAGTAAAACTACAGCAAAAGAGATTGAACAGACTGTGGGGACTTGATTTAGTCGTTGAGAGTCCAAATAATATTCAAGTCACCATTCACATGGAGTGATGCGTAAAATGTGTTAATAAAGACGGGCGGACGTAAAGGCAAGATGAAGACAAGAGTCTAGACAAGTCTCTGCAACCAGTCTGGTTGTCTGCCAAATTATTTTATAATCAATATTATATATCTTACGCACAATTTGTTTTCACAAATTAAATTTTAGTTTGATCTACGATTAATGCATGGAAGATGGAGTAATGTATGTTTGTTCTTTGCTTGGTAATCGTGTGCACAACATATCAGCAGACTGACAATGGCTAACAGGTTTATAGTTGAAGTCAACGTTGACGTGATGACTAGAATAAATTAGTTTGTTTTTCGACTTTAAGAATCATTTTTAAGAGCGAACAGAACAACGGTACAATACTTTGACAGCCTTAAAGAACAAAATGCCAAGCGTGCTAAACGCGGCGAGAGGAAACAGAGTTATCCCCATGGACAAGCTTGTCAAATCAGGAACTAGCTGCTCATGAATACCTTCAGCAAACGAACCCTGAAGTTGATTTTGAAGAGGAACGGGAATCAGCTATGGACGTGTGACCTGTCACTAATGACAGGTAAGAAGACAGTCGACAACGTTTGTTATTTTGAATCCTTGCTTATGTAAACTAAAACAAAAAAGTGTATTTGAAATGTGTGTATATGAGCTGGTTGTATGGCTTTTTGTGTATATAATATACATTCATATATGTTAGTTTACAACCATGTTGATTAAATAACTTAAAACATGAATATAGAAGAAAGGCAGCTGTTTTGTAAGAGATGGGGCATTTGTCGGCTAATCCTTCAATAACCCTGCTTGAATTGAATATAAAATCCGTTACATTTACTAGAAACAAAAGAGCTATTTTAAATTGTTTAGTTACGACCTTTGATTTTCGTAATATATATATATGGCTAAGGCCATTATGACTGCTTGATTTGTCTCGTTTTTTTGTAGATATATAAACATAAAACAACATCATTTATAATTGCTTGAAACGGGTTGTCATTTCTGCAAACGGTAGTGGTTTACCTAAGCTCCACACACTTTCCATGATAGTATTCAAAGATTGAATTCAGTTTAATGCCATGTATAGATTTGTAAGAATTGCCTCAATTTTCTTTACTTGTATTTCAGTATTACGGCCTAACATGTCAAATCATGACTGATAAACACTCGGTTGCACCTCCCAGGAATCGAAACTAGAATATCCACATGTAAAGCAGATGCGCTTCCTACTGAGCTACAGAGCCCCCCCCCCCCTCCTCGTTGTATAATGTTAAAAACATAATTTTTAAAGTTTGAATTAGCAACAGTTTTGTCTGTTAGGATCAATAAAAAAGAAGACGAACAGACATACTTATAAGCAAGCAGCTAAATAGATAGGAAGAAAAGCAGGCGCGTAGTTCGTTTCGTAATGATAATGAGATTGGTGTATTGAAGGATAGATACGCTGAATGATTTATATTTTAAAGGATGAACAATTACTTTGCCATCATTTGTCTCTGTTTCAGGACAAGTGGACACATTTAATCAAATATATCAGCCTCTGGAATTCAATTTTCTGTAGTCGAGTCTTGTCTTTTTGTGCTCTGCTTGGCTGATGATCGATACTAACACTTTATGTTACAAACCGGACATTGGCCATAGTATACTTAACGAGGTGTAATAAGTGTTTGGCTTTACAGGAAGATAGTCGGCAAAGTGATTACAATCGCTTGAATTATATGATTTCCATAGAGTTGCAAAATAAAGCATTAGAACACATGACTATATTCATGTAAACAATAAATGTTTTCATATTTGTGATATTACCAAATATCAAAGTTTTTTTTAATGCAAGGTGTCAGTTTTCTTTAGTTATGTGGTTAACTATTAGGTATGAAGTTAATTAAGAAAACAGTAACAAACAACCTTGTAATTAGGAAGTGAAAGTTATACTTGAGTGGTGTTAAATACAAAGATCAATGGTCATACCATCCAATTTCTTATATATAAAATGTGTTTATTTTTAAACTACCAACTCCCATCATACAACAGTAACACATAACAAATAGAGAAAAACAAACTCAAGGGCCATAAATCTGTCAAAATGTTCAGAAAGTTATTCTTAGATGGTCCTTAGAAAAGTATGTGTGCAATATTTCAGGGTCCTACAGCCATCTATGCGTACACTGCATAAATAACTTACCTGAAAATCATATAAGGGACATACATCTGTCAAAGTTATTTTTGTCAAAAACATTAGATAACAGCTTTTAGGGAACATGAATTACGCTGTGCAAGATTACAGCTTTCAACTTTTGACAATGGAACCACAGCGTATTTACAAAAAATTTAAAAAAAACATGTCACAAAATACTGACAGGGGCCATAACTCTGTTTTAAATTGATTATTCAAACAATTGTTAAAGCTCATATTAGATTGTCACTATAAGAGCCTCTTTGCAAGATTTCAGATTCTTAACGCTCTAGATGTGTGTTTTTGCCAATTTAACAGAGAACATATAGCAAAAAAACACAAAAAGACCCATAACTGCGTGAATTTTTCACAAATATTTCTGAATTTAGATAGCAGAATTTGTAGCAAATTACTCAACTTATTCCGTAAACAGGCAAACAGACACACGGACAGGCAAGAAGAAAATGTACCACTGTACATTAAAATTGTGCGTGGAATAACAAACAATTGTAATAAGCATTCACATATTGTAACAGGTCCATACATTCCGATATTGAGTATGTTAACAACTGATATGTGAAGATAATAATGTATATTTGTCTTCGCTTACCCAAGCATAATTCAACCCTTTTTACTGAAAAAATTGATTAGAAAACATTTTCTCATAATTACCTGTTTTAGACAGTGCCAATGCATCACTGTTGACTGAAAACAAAACTATGCTGAATTCCAAGAAGTTAAGAACAGAGTAATATCTTAGCAGCATCGTCTGGCATAAGAAACGTGTAAATATCCTTATGTTTAAGTCTGCAGTAACTATTCTTATACTCATCAGTTAGTTGGCATTGTGATTCTACTCTGGTGGTCCTTATCAAACTAAGATAATATCTCACTTGTAATAGCTGTTTTTTTGCTATATATTGTTAACCTTATAGTTAAGGAACTACCTTGAAGTTATTGACGAACAGTTATCTTATGACAAGCTTGGTTACGCTGTATACATTACTTCAAAGAGTACATGCTTGGAACATGCTCAAACAAACAATTGCTTACAAATGTAATAAGTGACAAATAATAAATAATGCAGTTCCAATGACCAACGACCCTTGCGTTACTGGTCTTCAAATCTCTTATGTTACCAAATCACATATATCAAACTTTTAAGGGCTAAAAGGGAGAGTACCTATAGCAGGTTTTATATATGTGTGCCTGAAGCAAATATATGTAGTAGAAATATAACTGACCCAGACACATGATCTCAACTGATAGATTGTTCATACACGGACATCAATCATCATTAGCTTACAGTTGGCAAACTAAGATAAACGATGCAGTTCTTGAAAATATCATATTTGTTTCAATTCCGTTTGCCAAATGAAGTGCGTGAAAACAAAAAGCTTTTACCCAAATGTAGTTATATCCATTTCCCAAGACACTCTTATATTAATGTTTCTTTAACCTAGACACTATGAAAACGGAATTTCCACTCAAGTTCGCAAATATAATCCCATTATTCGTCTGGTCATTTAGTTATATATAAAACAGATACTATTCACCAATGATTTATAATGCTCTTTAGCTGGTATGGGTTCATAAATGTTCTTAACCTTTAATTCGATATGTTATATAAGGATGCATATACTTGGAAATGTGCATCCGTTACAAAAGCAACTAAATGACCTTGTTTGTCAATACCGACGGTCTTTCATCAGATATGAATTTGTTTATTTGGTAGAATGCAGGGGTGTATTAAGTACTTTTACAACTTTTTGGGGAATATTTGCGCGAAACAACTTCATGCGTTGATGAACTTGTTAACCACATTTTAGCATTACAATTTAAGCATTAAAGGGAATAGGTATTTCGATGCTTTATTCTTTTTTTTTTATTTATTATTAATGTATGTTGGAGGAGGGGGGGGGGTCACATTACCACCGGCGCAAAACGACTGAGTTTTGCAGGTGTTTCTTTTTGTATTGACATTTATTCATTGAAAATCTTAGGAGCAATTTTACTATAGATACTTTCTTCTTCTTCAACTTCGTCTTCTATTGAGCTAAATCTTAGAGGAAGACGAGTAACACCGACATGACGTAGTCGCTAGTAGCAAGTCATTTGTTGCTATTATGCTTTGTATGGATCAAAATAACGATAGTGTACGTGAAAATATCTTCAACGTTGACTTCAATTTATGTAACAACGATATATCAGCAACGACAAAATATGTGGTGTCTTGATTAGTGTCATTTACAAGTCGCATCTTTTTCTGGTACTTGTAACGATGTAGTGCTGAATTTCTATCCTGTATGGCTTCTCTGGTTCATGACGTGTTTTTTTTAACCAAAAGACTTCCGGCCAGTATAATTACTTAAGGTTCAAACGGAAAAAAAATTATTTGGCTAATCGTTTTCTTAGTGCTGTTGCCTTTGTTGTAATGACAGTCATTGTTTCTATTGTTTTACGTTACTATTTGGCGAAAAAACTGATCAAGCATTTTCTGATCAATAAAGTCAATTTGTTAAAACTATGAAATATCACGCACTAGTTTCTGACCGTATGAAACTGACCTCTTATAATTGATGTACATTGCATGTGTGCTGGACAATGTGAGATGATTCAATTTAATTATCTGGCGCTGAGAACCAACCCAGGTCGATACCTCAGGACTAGAAGTTTTTCCCTTCTGTCATTCTATATAATTGTTGCGCCAATTATCTTTCCTTTTAATATCAATACTTTAAAATAAATAGATACAAACAGTTGATTACATCTTTTTTTCAATTAACTACGCTCTACTTTATCAATGCATTTTAACGGTTGTTTCAATAAGAAAAAAAACTAGTTTGTGTCCTGCCTGACCAGCCCGGGTATCAGTGCTGCCTGATCTCGGGCTCGACTCAAACTTGGTGACGAACAGCAAAGAGGTGAAAACTAAGCTTTGAATGCGCGGAGGAACCAGGCGCATCCGAAAGCCTACACTGGTTCTATCCTTTTACCACTCGGGGAAAACGGTTATTGAACACTATTGTCTGGTGATCAAGCCAGTGGACCCTGTGGAGTACTGAGTCCCGCATACCTCGTACTAGGGGGGGGGGGATCTCAGGGTGATACGAGGGACTGTCCAGTAACTCTACACGGGCTGGTAAGGTTCGCCACGGTGACAACGTATGCCAGAACTGGGATATAGGCGCGAGGTGGGCTAGCGCACGGCAGACCGTACTGCTGCTTCCTCCAAAGATGAGAGTGATGAGAACGTATCAGGCGGATCACCTAAATGGTATATTGGAATGCCGGCGTGAGGTCGCACGTACGGTAGTAGCATAAGACGTCGCAAATCGAGGCCCTGCATGCAACTCTGTTGCAAGGTTCTTCTGTGAAATGGTGCCGCGAGAGTGGTATAAAAGCTTTGTGTATGTATCGTACCAAGGCCCTTCGATCCCAAGCCGGATGAGCTCTAGTGTTCCGGTGCATGGAGGGTTGTTGGAGTCATTTTCAACCAACGGTTTCGAGTTTGGGAGTCTACCTGGTCGAGTGGCATTGCGTCCTTAGCTCACTAAAAGGTTGGTTCCATTGTGTGGCCCCAACGGCCGATGTACAGGCGGGAGGTAGCGCTAGGTGTGCAATGGCCTAAGGTCAATGGCTTAGTGTAGGCAAAGGCATCTGCTACCCCTTAGTGGTGGATGCCCCGTGGCTGGTTGGTGTAATCTGATGATATCTGTGCTGAGAGTACAGTACTTTATCTAGCCTGTTCCGTGGAGTGTGGCTGTCCATCTTGGGCGGCTACAGCCGCGAAGATTTCCGCCACCAATCTCTCCGGGTGGATATGCAGCGCCATGTAAGTCCCACAGAGCCACAGGCGATTTACAGCTCGTGCATAATAGTCCGACTTTGCGTTAGCAAACTGGTTTATACTCATGGTGTGTTGTTTGTTTTACTCTTTAGTTATTTCATTTGTAGGTTAAGTCATTAAATATTCATTTGCTTTAAAAAATAACATAATATTAGGCGAAACATTATTAAATTATAATTAGATGTAGTATAACTAACTAGATATATAGTTCTTAATAAATTAAGTAAAAACAACTTCAACTAGTATTTTTGTATACAACAATTTTACATTCATCGCGACTTAGTCAGAAACATATACAAATGAATTATATCGCTAACAATTGGGCTTCACTTCAATATGTCTTTTTCTCCTTCCCGAAGACGAATCAAACGCGCGCGCGCCTACACAATATAAGTAGATTGTCGAGTGCCTTTTACCATTACGTTTTCGATGATAAAATGTTCCAAAATCAAAGTGTTTTGATAACGGCAAGCAAGTGCGGCATATCCCATTGTGGCATCGTTCGTATGTCCCACATTATTTATTAGTCATCAACCATTTGACACCAAGATATGCAAACATACTCAAGCCGTGTCCAATTTGCAACAATAGCATGCTCAGAAAAGCTGACATGTGTTATACACTTTTGACCATCATTCTCACTTTCTAGAATATCTCGATATCGTAGTATCTTTAGCTTGATGAAAAAATCTCCTCTTTTGTTTACATGTTTTCGCAAACAGCAAACATAAGAAAATATATATTTATATTTTGCTCGGCATTTCCGCGAGTTGTCTTTATACCTCGAAACAATCAGATATATAATAGTTACTTGTCTAATCGTAGTTTAAAAAACCAAACACCAACCTATATATTGAGCTGTTAAAATTTGTTAGCCCAGAATATGTTTACGTCTACTTTATCGAGACTAAAGGAAAAATGAAACCTACGCGGATTTTTCTGCTAAAGCTGTCACAACATGTCTAACGTGTGATGTCTTATCTTATTGCATTGGCAAATTTGAAGAACCTGATCTTGATTGTGAATACTTTTTCGCTTCTATCTATTTTTATAGGCGTATATATCTAGATTATGATTACACACACTCATATTTCAGGTCAATAGATAGCCTTCCGACGCCGTGGTTCGTCAAGAAACCATTTGTAAAGCAATTTCCGTGGCCTGAGTTGTCAGAAGTATTCTTGACATATATTTTCAAATTTCGGTAGGGTCAGGGATATTTTTACAGTAAATATGTGTTTCTTGTGATATGTTGGATAAAGGCCTTGCTCTATAAGAGCTACGACTATGACAATCATGAGATAGGCTTGATGACGATACCATTATGTAGTTAGGGTCGGTAAAACAAGTGTCTGTCATGGGTTAAACACATTCGTTTAAATGTCTATATTCATTTCAAATATATTAAGTAGATTTCTATAATAGTTACACTATTGTCGTTGTTGACTCATCAAACTTATTGTATGTATATTAGAAACGTAAAGTAAACATATAGTTGTAACGCTATTAAAAGGCTTAATTTAGAAACTTGGGATTGTCTGTTCTCAAACATTATGGGCAGTTTCTTATACATTGACTTTGAATAGGAACGAATAATTGTCATTTCCAACTGGAGCAAACATGCATTCATTCATCTACATGTATTACATTTAATACATTGTGAAATATAGGTAGGGTTCCGGACTAAAGTAGTAAACTATCAGGAAAATGTGTATTTTACCCAAGCTAGTTTGGAAGCGGTGAAGAGTTTTATCATTTTGTGACGTCAGTGTGCTGATGTAACGTGGTAAAGTAATAAGCTATTAGGAAGAAGCTAAAAAGTCAAATGAACCTCGTTTTTTTACATGGTGTTAAAGAAAAAACTAAAGAAACAAAACCAATGTTGTTACAGTTGGAAGATAAAAATAGTAGTTCCCTTGCTCACGGCGATCGAAATTAGAATCTTAAGAGGAGAATGTGACTTATTACTCATACCTTATTGCATATCTATGTAATTTTATATACTTAAAGTTATGTTATCTTATCGGTTACATGTACCTTTTAGTCCCGAAACGAACATATACTTTAATTCTAGATGCCTGGTCGAAGAAAATATTGTTTACGAGTTTGAAAACTTTAAAGTTTTGCTTTATAAAACGCAATGATAGCGTACAAGAGTATTAACGTGTGTTAAGGGGAAATATTCACTTTGATTCACTATAAAAAATGCTCTTTTATTTTAAAGTGTGTATGCATAATCTAAATCTCCTGATTTGTTATAAACAAAAAATATCTGCATTTTACTATCATAACAAACAAATAATGATTTTACATGTTCAGATCATTTTTTAAATATTGTTAATTAGCACTAGGACAACTAAAGAAACACTAACGTTTACATTATTTTGAATATAAACGGTCGAGTCGACCCACTGCCGATACGAGCGGTAGAAAAAAACCTTCTTATAATTGGCGCAGTATCAGTTCAATGTAATCAATCATAAAATAAGAACATATTTCGATAGTATGTTTTACTGAGAGTTTACACCAGCATAATATACGTTGTTTCAATCAAGTTGTTTACATAATTTTCCTGTTTGATAAAGAATTTATTTTGACAATTTACGTACACATGTTGGCTATTTATTATAACTGTTCAGAAAGTAATTGAAAATTCACATTACTTGTTTTTATTATTATTAGCATAAAATACCACTTTTTACGTGAGAACATTTCAAAACAATGTTATTGGAATAACGTTATTAAAATCTAAAATATGAGAATAACGTCGAATAACCAAACCATTTAGTTTATTTTTCATTTTGATTTTTGAAAATTTGGAGTTTAACTTTCCGTCCAATGATCTTGTTTATTATATATCTTGTGCCTCAGATAGTTCGTTACTTGGAAAATACTTTCGAAAAAATAATCTGTTAACTTTTTCATTAACTTTTTGTATATAATATAATATTACATCACCTTTTTAATATCTAAAAATGTTTGATCAATTTTAAAAATATAGTTTTTGTTTTAACAAAACAAAAATGTCTACCTTATCAAATTTTTTTTGTTAAATATATTGAAATGTTGTTGTATTCGAAAAATCATTTCGAAATTTAAAACGCATTTAATCAATAATTGTTCTTACCTTGCTAATATCTTATATGGAAAATTTTATTTCCAAAGAGGGAAATAGTGCATAGTTTATTGTATTAAGCCTGTTTAAATATAACATTTCTAATTTTCATCAAATTGACAAAATAAACAACGTGCTACGAGTTCACAGATTTGCCTCTCAGATTGTTTCGCTTTATTTAAAAAAAATCAAAGATGAGGTAAGAAATGAATCACACTCAAATACGCAACAGACAAGTAAACAAAATAAATTCCCACGCGGGCGTTAACTTCCTCTAGCAGCAGACATAAAGTTCTAGACGATGTATCCACATGTCATAACATTTCCCCAACGGGCGATCAACGTTCCATGAGACTCTCCAGTATCACGGAATCGATCAATTATAATATGGAAGTAGTAACTAGACACTCTTTCATCCTTTTGTTCGACCAGACACTAATACAATCACGTTAAGACCACTCTCCTATATTAAGCGATCATTTTGAACCCTTTAATAAGCTTGATCTTCAACCTTTCGACACTTTCTTTTGATTGTAATCGTTCGCTTATATCAAATTCATTGACGCCTTTTGTTTTCCGTAATATCTACTTCGATTGTCAGTGACGGCTGATGGATAGGCAAACTGTATAGTCAACCCCTGACGTTCCATTGACATTCTAGCTCACTGCGATATCTCCAAATAATGCTACCAAGTCAAACCACGAAACAAACGGCTCACGCAACTCATACAAGATACGAGGGTTTCCTACATGAAACAAGTGAGCAAAGATAACTTTGAAGAAATGAGAAAGACATGTGTGCTTAAGTGTTTTTTCGGGGTATTTTTATTATTGAAGTTTTCTTGGCACCTTATCCGATAGCATCACTTCAGTGTATGTAAATTCAGCCTGTAGTCTTTTAATCCCCTGATACCACATGGTTGGATACAATCGGATAGAGCGTTGAGAGGTGAATAGTTGGAACGCGTCAAAATTATAGTTATTAATAAGAGAAAATTGAAGGCATACATAAATATAGGGTATAGCCCTATAGCCGAACGTAGGGACATGCACAATATTGACAGTTAAAGGGATGTTTTTTTCATGTTTATCCCTAAAAAGTAGTTGTGGGACAACAAAATCGTGACAGGCTAATTGTTGGTTAATAATATATTAAACATTTTGGTCCATATGTACTTTAAAAACCAAGGATGTGCGTGATCTTTCAATTTCACTGATGAAAAAGACACTATAGTTTTTTCTAATCTTGGAACTTTAGTAAAAAAAAAACGTTATGCAAATCTTTTTCTTATTTTGTTTCTTGATACGCTAAAGCTCTGAATAAATGTTAAAAAAAGAAATCACAAAACGTGTAAAATGTGTTGGCTCGACAATGCATTTTATGAGGGTGAGAGAGAGAGAGAGAGAGAGAGAGAGAGAGA
>JAUUEB010077734.1:0-36609 GCA_032362205.1 Clione limacina | reverse complement strand
TTATAACCAATCAATCACACTAAATATTTCATTTAAATGTAGAAACACGACTCTACTACTTTATATGTTGGTTTAAAACATAAGATGTCTGACAGGGCAATCGGATGTCAAACACGGATGAGTGCATACACTATAGTACTTTTGTGGCTTGAATTTGAACGAGTGTGCATTTTTGGTGCTGAACATTACGTTACGACCATTTCATTTTTTGATCTTATCAGTTGCGAGATGTTGTCTTCATGGCGTCAAGGTCAAGCTTAATATTTTAACTTGCTAACTAATGATTGTACCGTAAAAAAATATATATTTGTAATTGTATCGGCAATACCTTTGATCTGAAACTAGTCTCGGTCCATTCTTAGCATTTAGTTTTTTTACCATTGGTCAGCACTAGGGGTCAGTTAGTTCAAGTTAAGGCAAAATTGTGTGCCTATATGCCCTAAGGATTATTACCATTTGATACCAGTTGAGTCCTGGGGGGGGGGTGCAGAGAAACCCCTCATTCTCCTTTACTAAAAGTAAATATTTATTTCTTACGCACATATATCTATAACCTAAGCTGTAGGATGTGTCTGAAACTATAGAACTAACTCATCACCCATCACCGCTTCCTGCCCTCTGCTTACCGTTGGCAGGGCATGCACATGGCAGGTACTTTATTTTGAAAAAATTGATATTAACAGTGATCGCCAGGGGACAAAAGAGGCTGAAGCCTTCTCCCACCTGAAATTAGCCAAACTAATGTTGGTAAAAAATAGAATCATTGACAAATTGCACTTAACAACTTCTATCCCAGTCATACATATAACGAGAGAGAGTATAATAAACATAAAATGCGAGTTATTCTCATCAAGTCAATAGATATAGTTTTAAACTGTTGCCACCTGACACCATAGAATTTTGTCCAACTAAATTAGAAGGTAAGAAGTAAGAACGTAAGAAATTGGAGGGGAGAAGTCAACACCAGGGAAAGAAATTCCCTAAGTCAAAGAAGACATTCTGAATATTTGCTCGAAATCTCTTTGAGCTTAGTGGAACAGGTTTTCTTTCCCATTCTTAATGGCAAGACATTTCACGCCCTCACCGACGTCACACGAAATTACCTTTAGGTGGTAAGCATTGATGAGACCAACCTGACAATAAATCATGATATTGTTTAAGTTTAGTGAACTTGTATCATGTGCAGGGTTAGGGTTAGAGGGGGAATCAATTACAGTAGCACGTTCACCTATTATGTGGCAGTCATTAAGTATTAATGTACCAGGGAGAGGTCAACGACTTGTTGATACATTAATCGTGTTAGGGGAAAGTTTTTCAAAGGAGAAGGTGTGACAGTCTGACACTGGTTCAATCTTTAGACATTCGATATCCGTTTGAGGGAACTAAAACATTTTCAGTGACCTCCCCTTTTGCATTGATAAGAAGGTCATTGTTGTAAAAAATGCTTACACAAATTCGAATTTTAAATCAACTGATATTAATTACTATGTATTACGATGTTTTTAATAATTCTAAAGTATGCAATTAACAACACAGTATTTCAGATCCCCCTCTGAAATTGATGGCTAATCAATATTTAATCTTATAAAATTTGAACCAAAATAATGTGATTAGGTTGTGTGCTAATCACTATTGTTCAAAAACAAATCTCAACATTATAAACTAGATACACATAGGGAGACACGAAAGAAAATATAGGTGGGGTGGTGAGATATACGCACACAAAAACGGCTTATTTGTATGCACATGTATTTGCATTGGGGGCAGGTTTGGTTTTTACATGTGTGTTTATTCGTAATGAGAGGGAGCAGAGAGACTGAGGGAGCAAGTGTGAGAATATCTTCGCTAAAACGAATCGTGCTCAAGTCCATTGATTTCACTTAATAATTTAAGACGGGCAACGAAATAACTTGATTGTACTAATAAATCTCTACGAGTGTTGTTTGGCGTGGCTTTAAGCCTAGTTTGTTTGTGATCCTTGTGTATAATCCAAGCTGATGGGGGTGGGGAAGGGTCTACGTTTGGCAAAGATTTCAAATGTTTCCTTAGTGGTGTGTCGGTGAACTGACAGGTCCCAATCTTATCGGGTAGGTAAACAGTCGTGAGCCGTGGCCTGGTTCCCCTGGAGTATTCTCAAGTGTATACGGCACAGACATGGCTCCAGTACGTTGTAATGTCTTGAAAGAAACCATTCTAGCCTTCTCATAAACCACAATATCACTGATAGTTGGCCACCAGACATGCCAGGACAAGAACACAACTACAAAAGTGGCGCTAAATCTCCCGATGGGTTCATGAAAAGTTACGATAAAATAAAACCATTATATTGCCAATCTTTTTAAAATTCTAGCCTTGTTTTTACTTATGAAATTAGTAAAAAAAAAATTGGGGCGAAATGTATCTATAATCTATACAAAAGCATAAACAGTTGCGAAAGCATAAACAGTTGCGAAAGCATAAACAGTTGCGAAAGCATAAACAGTTGCGAAAGCATAATGTCTCAGGTGTTCAAATCCTGTTTGGGTCATTAGTTTAAAAAAAAGATTTATCAGTTGTGCCGCTTTGCTGTTAACATGTCAGGGTTAACACTAAGACTAGTCGTATATGTGCTAAGTCTTGCTTTTATATCCTTAATGTGGCAGCATGTGCTGATATCAAATTATCGGGTGGTTTCAGCGTCAATTTCAGAAAAGGTGAAGATTCTTTTAACACAACCAGTAAATATCTAAGCGTAAATTTGCACCTATCAAAATATTTTTTTGTCCAAAAGGCACACAAAAAACAGTTAATATTAAATAGTTAAGCCGACATTATATTCTCCGAGGTCAAATGAAAGTGATATTTGACGGAGCAGACGAGGTTGGGTGCTAATTTCAGATATTTAATATCTACCTCTTGAAAATGGCCGGGAAATATGCCAAGTCCAATCTCAGACGTCATCACACACTTAGCAAATAAATATCTGAAAGCTTCGCCTCAACTCTAAAGAAATAATAGCCCCATTATGTTGTATGCAAATTATGCTCAAATGTTACACGAGATACCACATAGCTATGTGAATCAACACTTGAAATACATTTTTATATTTCAGCAAACAAAATGTCCTTTTAAATCAATCTAATGTGCTGTATAGAGGAATGAAAAAAGATGATCGTATTAATCCCTGCTTTGATAGACATTAACACTCGTGTTAATATGCATTTAATGCATGTAAATCGTGAACCCATTTACATTACCAAACAGTGTTTGTGTGGAAGTAAGAAAGAAAGGAGGGAAATTAAAAGTGTCGGATAAGGAGTTAATAGAAAGGAGTGAGAAGGTGGGAGAAAAATATGGGTTTTTAGTAAAAGTGGAAGATATAAAGGGTCAATGAGAAGGGATAAGGCAAATATATTTTGTATGGGAATTGATTGATGTATGATTTTCGGATTGAGCTTAATAATTCTACAAAGGACAGATAATTTGTTAAGATTTGAACGTCTCTTTGCAGCTTTGTCCACATTAAATACGCCCGAAAAACACCGTCAGTGCGACCTGGATATTTTCTATGGCCTGTCACACAGAGGATGGAATACGACATGTACATCTATCTCTGTCCCAATAAGCTGACTTTAAGCTGATTAGTCTTATGATAGTATCCTAAATATCAGCCTGTTAAAGTACGAACTCTTTTTTAATGACTCTGTCAAGGTTCTTACCCGAGACCTTCGACCCCTGTGGCGGATATAAACTCGGGTGCAGCAATGTTTTCATCAGCATCATTCAGGTTACCGGGTACTCGTATAAAATAGGTTAATAAGAGAGCAGTTGATTTCGGCGGACATTGGGGTCAGAACTCAACAACCGCGGACAATGCAAAGAAAGCAAGCAGCATGGGGTCAATAATAGTCATATACAAATTCAATATGGCAATCCGCTTGTGTCCGAAATTTTGACAAAGATTACAATAAACAGGCTATTCCGTGATTATCTGAATGTCAACTGGTGTGAATGTCAACTAGTGTGGTATTCAAGTAAGTGACTAACTGGAAATAATAGTGAAGGGTGTCACTTAAAACCTCTATGATACCCGTCAACTTAACCTCATTATTTCGGTATGGAGACCACGCCAGGACAAATCACATCCCAACAACAAAGGTGCACATTATTCTGCTCCGCTCCTAAGCTATTTTTTCTAGATCGTCACGTTCTAGTAAGGACAAAAACAGTTCCCACACTGGGGCCCCGTTAACTTTCAACTTTACACGCGTTCCCCCCTGTGATCTTTCTAGTACTAACGACTAAGTTGGTATGCTAATTCAGACACGAAAGCTTAAATAATTTATAATCTTTACCTTTGTCAGTGTTTTTTAATACACTGTGTTTACGTGGCCTACTTTTGACACGACACCCATTGATTTTTACGGCCGCTTGAAGTTGTAGAATGAGAATATTGTAATCTGACCTAATTCATTAACATAACAAACACCTACGATGAAATTTATCTACTCCTTGACCTTATTCTGTTGTCCTATTTTTAGACACTTAACCGACGCCTTATCTTGTTTTCGAAATAAATGACCTGATTTCACGTGCGATTCTTTTAGGTAAGGTAAAGATAGATAGAATAATATAGATTTAAACAAAATCGCTATTATCGTATGATGACAGCTGATAAACTATCCATACTCATCTTTTGAGAATGCTAAATCGAAAACTTTCTTTTTAATTTACTTGCGGTCTTTATCACGTAATTGTGAATTGCTGTAGTTCAAAAGTGCTTTTAAATGAAACGTTAAAGAATTGGTGCACGTTTTATCAAGTTTGATAGCTATATGAGCACTGCAGGCAACATTATAACAATATTTATTTTCTGAACAAAATACCGCCCCTTGAGGGTTGAGTAAGAAAATGTAACCTATGTGCCTTAGCAAAGCAGTGCAATGCAATGGTCAATGCATTTGGAGTCACAATCTCTACAGCTACATATTATGAATAAACCCAGTAAAATGCCCAGCATGTCCATACGTTCAAACAGCCCTGCTTCAAGGATTTGACCCGATGCATCTATGACATTGAGTGTCTTCTCAAACGGCATAAAGAGATCTTTGCCATGTCAAAGAAATTATATTAGATAAACCCATGCTAAACATAAATAACACCCCTCATTAAATTCAACACAGGAAGTGTGCGTCCCAAAATCTCATCCTGAACACCACTCAAAGATTAAACTTGCAGCTTTTGACTCGGCGCCGTTCCGGTCGCACACCTTTGCTGTGCTTACATCTAACTCTTATCTTTCAGATTCATAACGCTTCTTGATGAGAAATTTCTGGGTGCTTTATCTTCCAAAACGAGGTTGCCATTGATAGGAACACGTGATTACACCGGGCATCTGACGAGGTCTGGAGATAAGAGGTCCCATCATCATCATATCACCACTGAGAGCATCATGAGAGCAGCACACATCCAATCAACATCCATAGGGATCCGGTGGGGAGACACACAGACACACATGCCATTAACCTGCTTCTATATCCATGACAACTGATCCCTCCAATACTTCCTAAAGACACACGAATCTTTGATTTGACTTCATTACCATGATAAAAAAGCGATAAAATCGGCGGAAGAAGCAGGCGGAAGAAGCAGGTGGATGCATTTGGATGAGCTTCAGTGCATGTTAATAGCATTCCACTTTAATTGATATAAGGACTTTAGCGCATTCGGTTCACACTATGATCAGGTCCATTCTGCACTGGTGAAGTAAGAATGACGTAATATTGTATCTATGTTTACTTAAGATCAAGAGTACAGAGTCATGTCGATTGTTGATTTTACAAGTTTCCGTTAAATTGCGTAGGTGTATAATGTTTTGATCGAATTCCACATTCCTCAAATACGTCAAAGGATGACAAGATTATGTAGCAATTTCATTGAGATACAATTTTAGAATATAATTTTTTAGTTAAATCAAAGGACGCTGGTAGAATAACATACTTTTAGGTTTGTATGAACACACATGCGCACGCATCAAAACAGTTTGTATTTAATTACCATAACACTAATAAAAACCTACACTTTGAGTGCTGTAAAAATCTACAACTAGTTGTTTATTTAGTTATTAGTGAGTGTCACCACGCTCCGAAATGGTCTGTATAAGCGAAGTGGGCGTAGTATTGAGTAAAAACACATTCCTGTAGACGTAGACTGCCAGTAAAAAAGATGTATATATACAATACATTCCAATTAGAATAATCAAAGACAATAGCTTATCTACTGAGCAGTGCGAGGGCAGTGTGCGAGGGCAAATAGCACAAGGGGGCAGTGTGCGAGGGCAAAGAGCACAAGGGGGCAGTGTGCGAGGGCAAAGAGCACAAGGGGGCAGTGTGTGAGGGCAATGAACGTTCATGTAGCTCATGAGTCACTCATACAGTTGGCTGCCATTGCCAGAGAAAAAAAGAAAAATGGCGGATATTCTTGGCACTAGTTGTGAAAATAACGTCTATTTTTCCTGCATGGCGCGGACGATAAGCACAACATCTGCGAATAATTTGACATGACTAGTTTTTACACATGAAACAATAGACATGCTTGTTTCATCATGTAGTGACGCGAACATTCCATGTTCATAACAATTACGATGATGGCTTAATATATTAAGAGTTTACACTGGTTAATGTAATATTTATGTTCGTGTGGGTATGTCATAAGATCGAGAATAATAACGTGCTTAGGTTGCGCATAGTGATTTTCCTGCGCCTTACCCTATCATCTTATAGAACTTAACCATGTTTTATATCAAAGGAACGTCTGCTCTTATGAAACATTTGATAATATAACAGTAAAACTGTTGTTACATAAAACTAGGGAGATAAGAGAGAGACCTTGTCAATTCGAACTTTGATGGGATAGCAGTTAACTGAGAGTAAGAGTATGTTAAAAGACACCCCGTTATTTTTATGTGTACATCAAATTCCAGTCAAAGCTGTGAAACGCAAACTTACTTCAGTAAAGCTATGAATATGAAATAAAATTTGCTGTTATAGGAGACCAGACTCCGATTAATTTTGTTCCTTAATTTAACTCTGATAATAACAGTTAGCCCTTGTTTTGTGTGTGTGTATTATTATTATTTTTTTGGGGGGGCGGCATCTAGTAGAGTAGATAAAGGTGAGAAAAATAGGGAAGAGAAACTTCAGCGAATGAGAACTAAAAATTCAAATTTTTGAAATAAGCGCTTTAAAACTCCACACAAACACTACAAAATAATACGTATTATATGGGGTTGAAAGGAAAGATTTCATGGGAATCAAAAGTCAGTAAATCTTCTCACCTTAGCCATCTGTGCTTGTATACCTTGACCTTGAAGTGTTTGTACTGCTAATTCTGCTGCCGTTGGATTCTCAAAGTCTACAAAACCATAGCCTGGACACAGCAAATAAAAACCATGTTAGTTAGACCAGAGCAAGTACATTAAGACATAAATGTATTATACAACAGTGTTCATCAATAATTACCACAGGAACACTACTATTTGTTAAAAAATAATAATATCACTTTCCAAAACGAAAAATTACACTGCAGAACAAATGATTTAAATTCGAAGTATTCCTCAGTAAAGTTGAGACACGTTCAGTTTTCAATATTTTTGGATGTTTTAACACAGGTAAAAAGTAGATAATGGCCTGCACGTTACCATACAGAGAAATTCTCTCCGTGCACAAAGAAAGTGCTTTAACAAATGAAAATTCAATTCTTTACAAATCAAGAATCCAAGAAGTTCCTCAAATATGAATATCAGCCATACAAATTACACACAAATATAATCAAAGTATGTTAGTCATAACAGTATTGTATCCAAAATCAAACTGGTTTGAATGGTGCGATTGTTCGTTCCGTCTGAACCAAGTTTTGAAAACCAACTACTTTGTTGGACGATTTATTATAGTTTTATATATGTAGTCATATTTAGGTACATAACCTAGCTGTTAGCTACATAACCTAGCTGTTATTTACATAAATACATAATTTACCGATATATTAACATAGCTCTACAATGACAACCTCAGATTGAATATCGTGATGAGTGTCATGTACAAAAATCAATGCTCAACCACATGAAATATGTAAATTTACCAGACAGAGGTCAGATTACAGACACTGCGTTGGTATAGCTATCATTGCCAACAGCTGTTATTTAATGTCATAATGCTTGGTCATGAGTCAGACTAGGATCTCACACCTTACTGACCTGTCCTGCTCTATACATACGGAGGTGGATAAGTAAATCTCTTTGACAGGAAGTTAACAAGTGGACAACAGCTGGGAGAGGAAAACAACAGCAGCTAGTGACAGATATTGACAGGTACGGACACATACAGGGTGAACAGATCAAGACAGTCATTGCAACAACCTAGTATTTAACTTTTTTTAAACATCTCATCTACAATTTCAGCTTAAAATGAGTGTTGACGTGTTTTACATTTTACTCTGATAAAACCAATCCATTGAATATCATTCAATTAAATAAAAGTTAGAAGACAGTTCATGTGTGTTCACAATGAAATCATTTTCTATCTCTTTTTCTTATTTCCTGATGATTGTACTGATTATAACAAGTGCCTATAACACGTTTTTAATCTGAAGAGGGCGACTAACTTTAAATTGAGTGGTGAATGATAATGATATGTTAATAGCACTTGTTATAATACTAATAAGTAAATTCATCATGCCTTGCAGTAACGCCTTTATGATCAGCATCGTCAAACTGCCATTACAAATTCTTCGTTTAATGATTGTTTAACTAGATATATAATTTTTAAAGCAAAATTGGATGTAGACGGGAGATGTGTTTCTAATTGATCTGAGAGATAAACATATTATAGAAGGGTTTAGCCGATTATATAACCATGATTGTTACAATGATTGAATGTATGGCAATACAAGTCTATGATCAACAACATGATTTTTAAAATGATTGTTTGAATGACAATACAAGTCTATGATCAACAACATGATTGTTAAAATGATTGTTTGAATGACAAAACAAGTCTATGATAATCAACAACATGTTGTGAGACACAATCATGAGATTGTCACTGATTTCATGGCCAATAATAAGCTTTTGTTATTAAGTACGTCCTTGTCATTACAACATTATGACAAGACAATAATACGCGCAATTAATACCTAGGAATGACAAATATGCGGGGCTTCATAATAACAAAATACGTTTTTCCTTATCTCACACTATTTTTAGACCCCAAATAACTTCTTATAACTTATGTACAAGGAACAACTGTGTCCATTCTTTAACTCGAGTGGAAAGGTTTGCATATCGACAGGAGTGCCATTTTATCGATTATTCTGTTTCCTGTATAAAATATTGTGTACGTGATTAACTGTTTCCTGTATAAAATATTGTGTACGTGATCAACTGTTTCCTGTATAAAATAATGTCTACGCAGTCAAAAGACTTGTATATCCTGCTGATGTCAATGGCAATCAATCACGTCGACTGCCGATTAATATTTATGTATTTGTATTTTTAATCATTCACCAAAAGAATAAACAGTTTGCGACGTGATTAATGTAATTTAAAAATATAGTTTGACTGTGCGTCTGTTCGTCAGGCTTATCTGTTAGCAGCTTGTATAATGCATATATCATGGATCAGCATGTATGCTCATCTACTAACATTGAAAACATCTACATTATCTAACTATTAAAGAGTATCTATTAGAGAGTATCTAAGTATATATTAGAGAGTATCTATTAGAGAGTATCTATTAGAGAGTATCTATTAGAGAGTATCTATTAGAGAGTATCTATTAGAGAGTATCTATTTGCTCGTTTATCTGTTTATAATATAAAGCATTATACATAAAACATCGATCGGACAACATAATGTGTCATGTAAAACGATAAATTATATGGTAAAAATGTTATCCATTAAAAGTTACACTGTGTTCAGTTTTTAACCTATAAATCAAAATGACATGCTTTCTCCCAGCTGACACGTGCGTGATGGCGGTAATCGTGCATTAAGTAATTTAAGCCAGAAAAACATCATTCACAGACTACATGCTGGCTATGTCATCTTCACATTTACAGGGGCAATAATCCTTAAGAAATATCTCTTCAAGAAAAATAACACTCTATCCATCAAATATGTTTCAAGATATCTTTCAAGGATGAAAGTCTGTGAACATTAAGCAGGTATAAAAACCAAGTTTATGATTTATTCCACTGAACTTGGCACTTCTTTTGTGAGACTGAAGATAACATTTCAATTTTATCTGGCACATCTCACATTTCAAGATGATAGCCATAATCAACCAGAAAAAACAAGAAAATAAAAAACAAGGGAGAGAACAGGGAGTATTAATTCTATAGCCATATTAAACGAAACAGGTATTTTAATTTTTGCAAAATATCAACTATAATCGCAGATTGTTATAAATAGTCGCCTATCTTTTTTTGTCATTCTAACTAAGAATTTGACTTTAATTAATTCACAATTATATATGTGAGAATAATGGACAAAACGGATACAAGATATAAGTCTGAATAATGTACAAAACAGATACAAGATATATGAGTGAATAATAACTTACCTTTACATTTATTTGTTGTTTGATCAATTATGGCTTTTGTTGAGGTAATTTTTCCAAATCTGAAAAAAGGAAACAAAACAAAAATGTTGATTAATATGATATCCTTATGTGTACAACAAACAAAAATGATTCAATATTGGTCATAAGGCCGTTAGTTAATTAGGCCTTTTATCAAATTAAAACTAATTGTTTATTTTTATGTTCAAACGTTTCCATTAATACCCCTCCTTTGTTTTCTTAAGTTATTTTTCGTATCTAAAGAGACCAAAGAAATCTCAAAATATTCATCTAAAAATAGAAGTTCATAAATTGTCACGACTCTAAAAGTATTCAAGTTACAATTCCGTAGGTAACACAGAGTAACAAGTAACATGATGATAATGAACTGTTAAACCAAGTAGTTTGTTTACGAGTCTATTCACAAAGTAATTGCTGTTCTAGTAAGTGAACATCAGTGAGTGCTTGCCCTTGACTTATGCGTACACGGTTTTTAACAAGTCTGGCTGGAATTAATTATAGTCATAGATTATCGTAGATAACACAAATAGCTGGTGATTATTCCTTTGATCTCAATGATGAGTAGTAGTAGTTTTTTTCTCGTGATTTAGGTGTGAATTTAATGGGATATGATTTTTGTTGTTTTCAGAACAGAGTTATTTACTTTGAACATAGATAGTAGTGACTTTAGTGTTCTCACCAACCCCACATAAATAAAATAGAAGAGACAGGAAGTAAACAAGAAAAATTTTCAAAATCCCTAAAGAACAGAAAATAACCTGTTGATGTTTGTCTTATCCCCAGATAATTATTTCACCCACATGAGAGGCAATACTTTAAAAGTATGAACAAAAAACAACTCAGTACTAACAGTTACCTACTGAAAACATCGACAAGTAAAGCTACAACTATTTTGTCTCGATACTTTTATTATAATACTTTATTATTATATTAACCTTTCCTTGGCTTGGGAATAAATAGTAGTAAATTGAAAAAAAAAATCATTTTGAAAAAAATGGGAAAAATTGATTTCAATTCGTTTGAGAAATCAAATAATGCTTGAAACAAACAAAAACATATATTTAAAAGAAAACAGCGGTCTTGCTGACGTGTTCAAACTCAGTTATACGTGTTCAAACTCAGCTTGGCTTTTCCACCTTTGCTTATTTTGGAAGCTGTAATTGAAACAGACATCAATACACAAAATACATGATGATTCTGATAATAAAAAATGTAATAAAGTGCAGACTTACGTGTTACATAAATTGACAAGGTCTTTATCTGTTGTATTTGGATTGAGACCCCGGATGTACAAGTTTGTCCTGCTCAACGGCTCGTTGCCTGATTGGCTGTGATTAGATGATTGACTGGACGTCGTGTTTGGACTGTTGGCCGGCATGGTTCTGGAAGGGTAGTTCTGGAGAACACAAATAAGACAAATTAGTTATAAGTCAATGTAAGAATAATGAAGTAGTAAAGAAGGGCTTTGTTAATTAACTGTCATGGTTATACGAAGGAGAAAAATTCAAGAATTAATAAAAGCCAATGATTCCATTCAATATATCTCAAATTACGTTTAAATACGATAATATATTCACACAATCATTAACGAACTATTATCTTCTTGTTGAAAATGTGTCAAATCTTGGGATAATATTGTGAATGAAATTGATACATTAAAACAGCGTTGGCTAAAATTATTCTTGGCCTCGACGTTTTAAGATAATATATGACGAACGCAATGAAAATAGTTTACATGATGTAACACAATTTGTACATCTGACAACCGAACACTGAGTGTTTGTACATCTGACAACCGAACACTGAGTGTTTGTACATCTGACAACCGAACACTGAGTGTTTGTACATCTGAGATCTGAACACTGAGTGTTTGTACATCAGTGATCTGAACACTGTGTGTTTGTACATCTGTGATCTGAACACTGTGTGTTTGTACATATGTGATCTGAACACTGTGTGTAGATGTACAGATAATTGATCCACATACTTTCAAGACAACCTGTTCCAACTAACGCGATAACTTGTGACCAATCAGATAAGAATAATGTTATTTTTCTTGTAGGGAGATTTGTACTGGATTGTTGCCCCTGTATCTGTCAAGATAACGTACCCCAGCATGTAGTCAGTAAATGATGCTTTTCTTGGCTTAAATTACTTAATACACAACCTGTATACTTTCCAGACCCCCTTTTCAAAACAAAACCAGACAAATTGCAATCAATTATAATCATATCAGATCAAATATCAGCGATTTCATCTACATAACTTGAAACAGGAAACATAGTTGTTCGTGTAATGACTCATCGTGTTCAGACAGCCTAAATACACTGACCACTGACCATCGATGTCACACAAGTAAGATGGTATCGCATCATAGCCGCCTTCAGGCGTGACGTCACAATGGATAACAATCAGTCAAAATATCAGTGATGGTCAACTTACTGGTCAGGACTCTTTATTTAGTATGCTACTGAACTTTTGGTTACCAGGGTCAAATGGTCATTAACACTTCAGGGTACCACTTTAAAAAAAATTGATTTCGCACAAAGATGTCCCATTGCGTTAACAAAAACATCAAACTTCCAAGTCTTTATGTAGTTTCTTAGATGTACGGACATGTCATGTTCACTTAACAAATGTCCGCCCGAACAATGCGCCTCTTACGCTACTAGACTAGAAATCTACAGCGAACATGTTAAAGGCATATTATAATAATATTATGTACTAAAAATCAGTTGATATATATCAATAAACACTTCAACATAATCATCAGTTTAGAAAGAAACATTATCGACAATAACTGAAAAGGTTTAATCGTAAAAAAAGATCAAACAATATTAAGGTGATCATAGCCTCGATGCCCGAATACCAAGTCAACGAACACTTGACACACAAAAAGTAGGATCCAATTATCAAAAGGCTGTTACATAACTTCATATCCAAACTGAATTCACAAAAGAGCACACAAGCAAAGCTGTAATGAATGCACAACAATCAATAATCTCAAGGAAATAATAAAATCCAAATGCACAATGTCTAACCTGTTTCCTGAATGGTACATGAATGAACATTTGACGAGAATTTGGCCTTTTACTAGATAGTGACTGATTTTCCATCATGTTATTTCCAAAGTTCATGTTCTGTTTTGTTTTTGTTACAATGTTCCCCTGAGATGTGGTGAGAAGTAAGGTCTCTTAAGTACGTTCCCACAGTTTTACACCCGGATCACCAATAAGAAAATACAGGCACTATGTACAGGCACTATGTTGTCTATGTTTTGTATGCCAACACTTCGTGTCATAATGACAATCACTATCCCACTTGATTCACCTAAACAAGACGCGAGGTATGTCAGTAAAAAGGCGGCCACTGTACTCAACAGCTATGGGAAAGATCAATTGATCAGTTGTAACACAAGGAAACAATTGGGCCAGTCATTAATGACTTGGTAATCAGTAAATAATTTATCGGCAAACATCCGTGAAGGAATATATCCTCTAGATTTCAACACTCCACTGATAGCATATAGGCGACTGTGAGGTGAGATAGGCCACATTGTCAATGGAAGCTCCACAAAAGAGTTATCATATGATCATATGTGATTAGATCACACTCTTCCTTCGATCATATCATCGGTCAACTAATCAGTACAATCTCTTCAACTATTCACACAATTTGGTCGATAACCGTCGCACTAGGGGTCCTATACATTACGTTTTGTCATTCATAAAACCAATTAGTTATGGGCCAACAGTTTTTTAAGCCAAGAATGTGTACCTTCAATCCTTCATATGATTAAGGAGTTTTTGGTAATTGCTATCACATTCTTAAGACTAAATCTGCGTATAACAAGGGGTACGCCCTGGACATTGTTAATATAGCCACCGAGGAGTGCAGTAGTGTGTACTGTGGGTAAAATGTGTTAAGTCGGTAACTCATTAAATTCAAAAGAGTGATACCTACATAAAGACTGATGGGTGGTTGCTTAGAAACGATTTAATGCACAACATTTATCAATATTGATGGTATTTAAAAAAAAACTTGAACAGCCGGTAACTTTATTATGATGATGTAATCGACACTCGACACCGATGGAAACTCTTTTCATGAGATTATAGGATCTACCTAAAAGATATGAGGAATGTTGATTCGGATGAAACAAATCTTCCTTCTCAGAAACGACTCCAGGCGTCAAAACCTTCTCCGATTCCGGCCAAAAAATTTAAGCTTGGTGTCTGGATCGGACTATTTTTTCAGCACTCGACTCTGACTCCAACTCTCAACAACCCTGGATGACCCCATCAAATAATAAGGAAATGTTTTCCCTCCTGCATTTACTCAACTGGGACTTACATACGTCAATCACTGATCATCATCTAGGTTAATAGGGCAGTAGTGACTAGCAAATGACGTGAAGGGGGTAAGAATATAAACCAGGACGGGCATAAAGCAGTATCCTGGGACTGGGCACCTCTGATTAGGAATGTCAATATCGACAATAGGGGACATGTCAGCGGGGGAACTGTCACTCTGCTAAAGTACAATGTGCATATAGGCGTGGGACGTCGTAACTGGACTACTGTGCATACACCGACTGCACAATCCCCTGTCCTTGTGAATAAGCATAACTTACGAAAGCTACGTTAAAAGAGCATACTAGAATAAATATAAAACAAAATAAGGATTCCTGTTTCTTAAAAAGCAGATACAATTTCTGAATAAAACCGTAAAAGAAGTGACGAAGTATAAACAATAAACAAATGAACAAAGGTTACACCCGAGGCGTCTCATCTTCTTTGAATTAATTAAAATGACTTTATCTGATATAATTATAATACTCATTGAACGTCTTATAAACTGTCATAGTGATAATATAATTTATGGTTATAATTCACGGCATTCTTTCTTTCAAAATATAAGTGGCAACATATTATAATATGTAAGCAAATTATCCGTTTTAATCACATATAAATCTACACTCCGGGTTATCAATTAATAGCAAACAATACAGAGGTAAATGGCGAAACGGTTAAGCAAAGAGAAGAGCACGTCATCCTATGATGAATTTAACAGTCTGTGTTTATATTAGGAATTAGGAACAACAAATGATACAATCGGTGGAATAAAAACATGTCACTGAGGCTTAGTCTCAAACAATCATAAATCAATCAAAAAGCAGTAAGAAAAACTTGTGAAATGTGTGATTTCATTACCTTAAGTGATACAAGAAGCGCATATATGTCAACAAGTCTTAACCAAATAACTGACTCTCTCGGTCTTTGATACGTTCGTTCGGTTTGGCCATTCACAACAGATTCATGGCCTTGTCCGACGAGGAAAAAATTGTTAAACCGTCGTAAAAGAACTGGCGTTAAAGAATCGACCGCGATCAACGCCCACTTCTTTCTCCCAAACACGCCTGATAAACACTTGATCATAGATCCCGGAAACAGGTTACGTCTTGCTGTACGGCGATATTCTTCACTTAATACATTGGAACTGTTTAGTCTTTTGTACTGTTACGACGCTATGGGCAGAAGATACTTAGCGATCCTTAATCGTGACCAAGCGAACCAGGGGCAGCCCTCTACTTAGACAGTCGCCGTTCAAAGACAAAATTGTCCACGTCTATAATTTCTGGGGTCCAGGAGCAAATGTGAGACTCGATATGATTGATGCTGTAATACTGGAAGATGATCGCCGGAACTATTACTGATTGCGTAGTATTTTAAATGATATGTAATGGTATTCCCATGGTGTTTATTGGGTAATTAAGCTACATTGAAATGCTGCTGAAACTTGTTTTTAATTATTCAAGATAAACACAGTTTTTAGGGTTTGGCTATCGAGTTGAAATTGGGAACAACCATCAAATAATACAAGTTTATCCGTCAGTACATATGCCATGTTCTTGCAGGCTTAAGCCAATTTTTATGACGCACGTTGCAGTCTAGGGTCACCAATATGTCGGGGCCGTCTCAATATCTGAATTTATAGCTTGACAATTTTGCCAAGGCCTTCTGTCTTTAAGGTACTATTAGATTGATGGCGTCCATGGTCGATAACTATGACCAGACAAGTAGAGTTGACCACCTTGACCTGCAACATTGGCTTTTAATACCCTCTGTTATCAGTAATAAGGGTGACCTATGACCTTGACAGTTACCGGGGATTTTGACGAGATATAGAAATGAAAGAGTTTTGGCAAACCAAACGAAGAAAATGTTATATGTCGAAAGAGCAAGGATTGAGATGAAACGAGGCAGTAAACACAACAAGAGTTATAGCTTTTCTTTGTAATATTAACGATTCATTTCGCTACATATTCAACAAACAACCTTTAATATTGAAAATAAAATATTTCATATAATGCATCATAAGACATCCCAAAATTAACAAAGAGGTCTGTTTCATTGATTTTTACTACATGGTAGTGGAACACTGATGTGTCTGCTATCATAAATTAAATAATAGATTTATAAATGACCCGATTCGTATAAATCAATGTGGAATAGGAAAGGAAGTGTGACATGTTGAAATGTTGATTAAACGGATGTCACACCATTCCAAACTTGAAAACAATCAAACAAATGTTTCCAGGTAGCTAACAGAAACCAAGATATAAAAATGCAGACGCTTTCTTCTCTTTCTTTTGTTACATCTCGTTGATGTTGCGTGACGGCGAGTTTGTGGTCGGTGATGAATTGTGTCAAGATATGTATCCATCCGGTACACAGGTGGTAGATACACGCACACATCTGCAATAACTGATGTGTTATATTCTCAGCCTGTGACACATGTGTCTGTCTAGTGAACACGCTTTTGTCTTACATGCTCAAAAATGACACATCAGACAAATCACATTCGAAATAACAATAGTGTCAAATTTTACCCTTGCAGGATGAACATTAATGATAATATTTCCGAAAATCATTAACACGTGCCCCGGTTATGCTAGCATATCTACATTTCCATAGAACATGAGATATATTAGAATGTATTTGGTTTCCTGCATGTTTAGTACTAATTTAAAAATATTATATAATAAAAAGCATTTAATTCGATCATATTGAAATAATAATTCCAATTAAACATTAACAACTACATACAGTTCCCATGAACAACTCAAACGAGTAGATGCATGTTTATTATTTTGGAAATATGTAAAAGGATATAAGAGTCAAGTGGGGAAAATACAAATTCTTTTTTGTTATCACCCTTACACAAAACCCACCACTTAACAACACCAGGAAACCAACATAAAAAAACAACAAAAAAGAAACGCAATTAATTTTTTTTAAAGAATTTGCAAATTCTAATTGTTTTTATTTCTCCTAAGTGTGGTGATTATGACGCGTGAATAATAATGTAAGTACTAAGTACGTATTTGCACCTGTAAGATAATTATGCCATACAGTACACACCATACCTATTACACACGTGTAACTTTTCACCGACGATGTTGATGACAAAAGCAATTAAAAGAAACAAGTGTATGGATGTCACCGGTATGAGACAATGTGTTCGTCGTGTCAAAGGGACGCATACTACAAGAATAAATGGCCATTCAAGGAAAAGAAAGCAAGATAGGTCTCAACTCCCGCACCCTGTCAACCGTAAAATGGAATGTCATTTTCGGTAATCCCTCAACCGCGAAGCGACAGTCCTGAACACTTGGGAGTTAATGTGAGACGGCACGTGATAAATTAAGTTTCTCAGAAAATATAAGATGAAGACAAGCGCAACGAAGATGTCATCGGGTTTCATCCTTTGGGAATCTAATAACTATTTGAATAAATGTTGCAATTTTAAGCTCCAAGCACTGGGTGGTATTTCTTTATAAAAATACGCCCACATTTTAGAAACCATAAAAAACGGAGGGATTCGTTTGACAAAAGGAAGATTTTCTCTTGAATGCACAGTTGAAGAAGGATTGTTTAAAATTGACAATTTTATCATGTAGATGAATACAGTGTTACAAAAGCCCATCTTGACTTCTTAAGAGTGTTCTTCGTTCAATTTGTTTGTTTCGTCTGTCCATGAGAAGCTCACTTTGAACTTTTGGTTTGAATTGATTTAGCGTAGTAATTGAACTGTCCATGTTTCCTTTCGCCGGGACAACGACCACTATCCTACTTCAGAGGATACTCTGATATTAAGACTGCTAGAGTTACAGCTGACTTGATTCAATAATAACTAGAGTTACAGCTGACTTGATTCAATAATAACCACAAGCATCTAGCAAGAACTTATACATTAAGTAAGGGGTTTAGAAGAATAGATTTTGACATACAACAAATACAAAAAACAATTGAAAGACGTTGATATTCTTCGACATAATATATGGCCACTGACCACTTCATTCCAGACCTCTACTAACTGAGGGTCGGCGTGTCTACTTGCTAGTAATGTAAATCCCCTGGACAAACAAATCTGACTGGCTTGACCAATACCCTGTGTCCACTATAGCAGCAATCGCGGTTACGAGAAGTCTTGTTTAAACTGACCACTGTGCAAGAACGGTAGAGAACCACGACATGACAATATTAAACACCAATCTCGCACCCGTTATTATGACTTGTTGAAAGATAGAAAACTACTTTTCTCTATTTGAGCTAAGAAAACGCCACCGCCGCTTAAGTTGCTTAACTTCATTATTATGTTTGCCTTTGATTTTCAGCTCAATGTGTGAGGTAAATGTTGAACATAAAAGAAAACCTACAAACGTCTCCGACAGGCTTAACGAACTCACTGCTAATAGTTTTTTTTTTTATTTAATGTTGCCTCAATCCGAAATTTAATGACTTGATCAGATTACGGAGAGAGATGTATCACACACACTCCTTGGATACAGCATATTTGTAAAACACACAGAATCAACAGTGAAGGTAAATCCGGGCATGCATCACATAAAAAAGTAAAGTTTAATTACATCGAATTACATTATTACATAAAATGTGATATTTATCGAAGGACTCAAATCCTGGTGGTCCTATCATGACATACTGACACAATAACTGCATGGAATATTAAATAATATTACATACATGCACAATTTGCAAACAATATTAAACATATTTTTTTTGCAAATGTTGCTATTTGTTTCACGTCTCGATCAACACATATAAGTTTATAATTTATATCGGTCAGAGAGCATTAAACATATTGGAAAGAAAGAAATATAAAACAATGGTGAAAAGGCGTTCATTCATGATAACTACATACATTTACGTATTAAAAAATAACTACTTCATTCTCAAATATGCCACATAGTAAGTAGGTCTCCGTACAGGGGGTCACGTGGCACAATTACATCATTAATAATTGAGATTAAGCGTGTCATACTATCATATCACCGACCACTGATGTTTTGACGTGATGATGACATTGACTAACACGTTGTCGTTGATGTGACGACAATCTCAATCAACCAACGGATTGTCATCAAAATTTGACTGATGACGCACATTCATTTAAACATGCAGTGTGTGGTGAGTGTGTATGGGGGGGGGGGGGGCACAAACTATTTAAAAAAAGCCACAAACAACTCAGTATATAAATTCCATCGTAAACTTAATATAATAACGCATACCACAGTCGAAAGTATATAAGTAACAAATGTCGAAATTGAATAATCTCTTACCCCAAGAATGGACATCATGTTGATATGTAGTGTATAGTATCTTGATTGAAATAATCCACACGTGTGTTATAATTCCTTATAATAGAACCAGCTATTACTCCTGTGACCTAAATTAGTTTCGGTGTTTGCAACACACAAATACACAACTCGGGAAACACTCTTTTTCACTCTTCGTCACCAGAAATAGCCTCTAACCAACACACATTTTCTACAACCCAGCTGTACAAATTGGATGTCAACAAAGCGGCACGTTACAGGAAATGACAAATTTAAAATGGCCACAGATGAGAAGTTGGTTAAGTTAATTATCTTGTTCTGCACCAGATAGCTACCTATGATACGACGGTATTACTTCCTGTGGGTTTACTTTAAGTAATACATTACATATATGTGCACCACGTAACACATGTCCTATTTTTTCAAATCAAGAGAAAGAGCAACAAATTATTTGAAACTAAAAACTCCTACACAACAGTAGTGACCACTTCCTACACAACACAACAGAATGTCCACTAATAACAGTACAACTGACCGATAAAACAAGTAACTGCCTCCCAAATGCCCTCAGGTACCTTAGCTTTCCGCTAGTCAATGCTTTGACGCAACAGGCAGGTCAGTCAAATAGCCACGCCACTACAAAGAGAATGGAAGGTGTAGCGTAGTGAGGTGGGTAAGATGACGGACACTTAACAGAGAAGGGGGGGGGGGTAATCTGCAGGATCTCTTCACAATTTCATGTTTACACTTCATCTTTTGAGACGCAGATTACTGACTTGGATTACCCACTATTGACGCTTTGCTCGGGTCTTGTAACAAATTAACTCAGACACATATGTGCGTCTTACATCGAGTTATCTTGTTCTAGATAAGGAGGCGACCGCGACGGTATAATTAGTGGCGAGCAGATATAATTAACAACACCAAGAGAATTATGTGGACTACAAAGACCAAACAACATATTATTATTCACTCACCATATATTCGAATAAAGAAAATGAAGATGAATCAAGATCCCCTTGACCGATTGACCATAGGCTAAGTGAGATGTAAGATGCGGGTCACGCTGTCATTGCGTAAGTTTACGGCGTCCCGACACCGCCCTAGAAACTTGTGTACAATCAATCAAATCCCAGTGATACGACCTTTTATCATCAATGTCTTAATGGGTCACTTTTAAAATAACATTACAACTTCCTGTAACGGGAGTAATCGTGCACATTAAGGTGGATGAACTCAAGGCCTGGTTTATGCGTTTGAAGCACTTGGAAGATTCTGTACCTATTTGACTGCAATAAAAGATCCTCGCAGCCGAGATAGAGTATATCTGAAGACGTACACTGCACCATTAGAGGGCTCGTGCTCTGACACTTAATAGCCCCACTAGATTTACTGTCCCACAATCCAACACATGCAAGGTTTCTCTATGTTAGTCTAAGGTGGGCTTCCTAGGTACAGACCCAACCAATGTTGACTTTGGTATATTTAGTATGTCTGGTATTCAAAGAATTTTGTTCTTAAGATGTTTTCTTGAGAAACAAGAAAATAATATTGATTCAACGTGGTAAGGGTCACGGGGTGTTTCATTGAAACCCAATACGAGTCGCATACACTCACGTGCGCAAGACATCAGGATAAACAAATTAAAGCCAATCTGTCTAAAGACGAATATAGGCCGTCGTCTGGGCGAACAGAAGCACCAAAGTGTTAAACAAAAACATGAATTGTTTATTCAGTTCACCAACGCAAAATACTTAAACAATCGATGAGCAGTTGGTTTCGTTCTTAACGACAATACAATAACAAACTAGGGCCAATATAAATATTTGAATAGAAACTATTTACAATATCTAGGTCACCGTGTGGTGATGAGGGATGTATTTATGCTATCTTTATTTTAGACCAGAAAAAAACACAGACTAATGACTCACAATTTAAAGTCTGGAAATTCTCACATTAGTCGAAGTAGGTAGATGACAGTCGAGCAGTAAAAAACATAGACGACAGATGAGCAGTAAAAAAACATAGACGACAGACGAGCAGTCAAAAACAGAAAACATGTGCGTGAACACGCGACTACATCAGAATCAAGTGGTTATCAAGTTATCTGGGACAACTTAGAGACTTAGAAATATCCAAGGATTATTTTATAAAATAACTCTAATTATTCTTTCAAACACAAGTGACCCAAATCTAACAGTGCAAAAAGTGCACCGCTGCATGTGGGCCAAAAAATGTTTTATCGGTGCGGCCAATGATACTCATATCCATGTTTTATTAATACGATGCATTATTGTACCAAGTATATCCAACAATCACTTGACCTTTATGGAAAGACTAGACATATGATTTTGAGTAAAACGTGCATTTATAACAATGAGTCTTGCATAGCTTTCTGATAGCGACAGTAGGACATGTGCGCAATAGTCTACATTGATTTTTTATCAGAACCTAACCATATCAATTGCTGCTCTTCAATGTCGAGAGGTTTTGTTTGAACTATGAATACGTATCGCCAAAGGGCGCTAGATTAAAACAAAGATACACATTTTGATCTTATATGTGAAATATATGGTCGGCCCTGGGGTATTTATAATATGTGATTTCTAAAAATGTGCATTTGCACTTGAATACCAAGTAGAAGCAAGTAATTTTTTTCATACTCAATGTGTCCCGGTGAGCATCAAACTCAACCAAGCAAAAATGAGTACCACCACACATTAAGACATCGTTTGGGGTCTTGACAAATCGGGAGAGGGTAGCTCTTATGAAGTGTTACAGCAAATAAACACATCTGGACTTTTCCTCCTTATAATGATTCCCAGAATTATATTGTCAACACCTTGTCTCGATAAGCTCTCTTTTTTTACACCAAATGTCTCAACAACAAGTTGTTTTGCAACCTGGCAACCATGTCTGCAGTTTTTTCCCACCATTCACTTGTCAAATCTATGAATGAGGTTTAACGTCGTAAATATTTTGTCAACAGGTTCTCTAAGAAAAATTCAGTCACAGCTAACAATAAAATACGTTGCCGTCTTTCAATAGCATACAGCTGAGTTGACCTAATCTTAAGCTGCAAATCCTAGAGACATATCTGGACAGTTTTAACCCAGATTTTTATAAAATAGCTAAAGCAGAGACGGTTTAAAAAAAATTAAAGTTTTGTCTCTTTTTGAATAGTAAGTCAAAAAAATTTGATTCTGTGTATGTAAATACATGTGCACATGTTTGTTTCAGTCATTTTGTCAACAGATGTTCCTGTCACTTGTATGCGTGCAAATGTAAAACATTCCGAACTGTGACCGAGTTCCTGTTATGGCGTGTTGGCGCCGACGCCAGTAAAAACTGCAAGTGTCCCCAGCCATGTCGACAATTTACGATGTTTGAAAATCTTATCTCTTGTCTATTGAACATTGTACTCGTAGCGGAGCGAGAGGAAGCCATGTACCATGTAAGGTTTCACGTCTGTGTGGACAAAGGAATCACTCATGTGAGAATGGCATTGATTCGATACGCCTTAGAAGACTAGAGAACTCCACGGGGGAGACAGAATAGAAGACAGAATAGAAGAGAGGTAAGTGCAAAAAGTGAGGTAGAGCAAGGAGAGAAAGATCGAGAGCAAAGATTTTTTATCAAAAAGAAAGAATGGAACAGAAAAGTGTGAGTTAAAGTCAATATGAGAGACAAATTACATACATAATACACATTTACACCTCAAAGTCAAAATTGTATGTGAGTAAATAAATATATCAAGGCCATAATTCAATTCATCGAGTAAGACTTTATATACAATATAATACAAATATATAGTACAAAGTAACTACGACAGATGTAGACTCATTCAATCTTTAGTCTACGATGATAGCAGGTGGTGAGACAATGTTCAACTCTTGTCGGACTATCAGTGTAATAAATATTATTTTATCGCAAAGTCACATTCGATTATGATACGAGAAACACTTGATGGCTTTACTCACAAATCATAGTCTAAGGGGCAGACAGACGTGATAGGTCTCGTTATTACAAAATCTGTATCAATTGTCGGTACACATCGGTTATCAATCGCTTGGTAAATACTGGCATTTAAGAGACGACGAGAATGCTTTGATAGCAGGATTTAAGCCTAGAATGTTCTCAGCTATCAGACTTAGCTTGGACTTACATTCAGATCTTCTACAACCATTCATAACAAATGTGCCTGTGCTTACGAGATAAGGCTTTGTATTAATAGTTTATCAATTAAATAGTTCTGTGGTCCCAAACTCCACTCTTATCATTTCTAGAACATTCCTCAAACCATGAAAGTATGTTAAGAAAACAAGTTTAATCTGGTAATCAATCTTCCCACTTTTTCTTTCCGCCCAGTTTTATACATGTGTGTAGGTGGTTTTTGTAAGAGGGCGACTAAAGCTTTTAAGAAAGTTGCTGATACAAGCAATCTGTAATTTAATACTGTTGTTTAATCGATTGATTCCACAGTTCGATATGGCATGGGTCGTGCTCAGAACTGACATTTAAGGACATGCACAATGGGGTGATTTATGATGGTGGTTTTATCACACTCTGACTCGTCACCACACCTATTAAGACTGGGCACTTGTTGATAAATAAGATATTTGGTAATATAAAAAAATCTGGGCACAATATATCAAGACAAACACTCTAAAAGAGAAAAAGATGCCTAGGGTAGAGAGGGCGCGCGCGAGAGAGAGAGGGAGAGAGAGAGAGAGGGAGAGAGAGAGAGAAAGAGAGAGAGAGCGAGAGAAAGAGAGAGAGAGAGAGAGAGAGAGAGAGAGAGAGAGAGAAAGAGAGAGGGAGAAGAGAGAAAGAGAGAAAGAGAGAAATATGAGTATACAAAATGACATGCTAAAACTGAAAATCCAAACAATACAAATACAAGAGATAACTCATCAATATACATACGAAACTTGAAATGTAACACTGAAATCTATGGCCAATCTCGGAGGGAAAGACAACAGAAACCTGTGCGTGTGCCCAGGATACTAAACATAGCGAGCCCTGTCTTGGATACGTACATGCAGGTAGAATGCAGATACAGCAAAAGCAACAAGTAAAAACCTAAAATGTATAAAAAAAAATAAACAAGCAGGATGGAAAAAGCTTTTTAACTCGCCCGTTTATAGCTCATGTCGCCGTCATAGCCATAAAACACTCAGTGCCACGAGCACTGCACTTTATTTAATAATAATTATGGATGGAGAAACAATATAAGCTTGTAGTCGCAGCAGGTCGCTCTTTTACGCCTAATTTCTTCCCTTTACAATTTTTGTGTGCGTACCGTTTTTACTACTAAGATATTAACTACCGTAACAACTACCTGTACTCTTGTTTTTATTCGAGTTAAATAGTATGTAGTTCATCTAGGTTCAGTAATTCACCGCAAGTATCTCTATATTGACACTAATAACTTCGGATTCCAGGAATTCTAGCAACATTGCTTCAGTAAAAGAGGGAAAGAGAGAGAGAGAGAGAGAGAGAGAGAGAGAGAGAGAGAGAGAGAAAGAGAGAGAGAGAGAGAAAGAGAAAAAGAAAGAGGGGTAGAATCAGGGAGATAGAAGCGGGGGCGAAGTTGGCGAAAAAGTACAGTAGTAGAGCGGAAACCATAAATATATTAATTGAAGTAAGGAAGTCTATACGGCAAAAGCCATGGGCCATAGATCCGTAATTCCGGTTAACTGTCCTAATTATCATAATAGTTTTGACATGGTTCACATGACCCTCCATTAACAGTGGTAGGCAAGACACCTTTGTTAAAAAATAAAAACGTTTGAAAGACTTTGGACAATGTGATTTTTACACAAAAAAGATGAAACTAATATAAAGAAGAATAGCCTAGAGTTTCAAGGAGACAATAGACAGTGTAAAATATTTAAGTTACTCAGTAGTTATTATTTGACAAGCATGTCAATGCATAAATATCTTTGGTCTTCAATATATGACTTAAGAAGAACTAATAATAATCCATATTAGTAACACAGATAATAAGTATTTTAGTATGACAGTGCTTACATAAGTATGACAGTGCTTACATGCTATCAGTGAAATAAAACTATGCATCAAGAAATAAAGTGATCATGAGATAGAAAATCTTAAATTAAAGAAAGAGATAAAAAAAATATATGTAAAAGAGAGTTCAAGTTTAAAAACCTATCACAAAATGAGGCTTAACAACCTTAGTCTATAATCAGAGAAAAGTCTTGTAATGTATGTGTCTCAAACAATTTTGATTGTAATCTTATAATTCCGAAGCTATAACTTCATTTCGGTAACAATGGAAAGTGGAGAAAATATACTTTAAAGTTCTGTAAAATATAAAACTCGAATGACAACTCAAAAGCTTTTTAAATTAAATCTTACCAAAGTGCCCTTTACACCACATTGAAAATTCATTGTTAAATTGAATTAAAAAGTAATATAAAGGAAAATAAAATAATCAACATAAAACAACATCAAATTAATCAATAAATTGATAAATAAAAATCGACGTACGTATTGCAGTTCATTGAGCATAGCTGTGGGGGAACCCACTAACCCCTGCACCAACATGGGTGAACATAACGACAGACGTAACTCATCATATCTTCCGTTCATCATTGCTGATGTCGTTGTCATCTTTATCTAACAGACTCCTCGATAAAGCTGTCAACAGATGACAGCAACAAGACACAAAGTTGACACAAAAATCCGATCTTTCACTTTCCAATTAATCCACTGACACGTTTAGAAAATTAAACAACATTAAAGTCTTTCACGCAAAGACAATTTTTTGTCTTTATTGCAATATCCGCTTGCGTCGAAAAGTTCAGGAACAATGTTGAACAAAAACAAACAAACGCGATAGAGACATTAAATGAATACGACGACACGAACTCTCCAATGAAGAATGTCAAGCTTTATAAGACCGGCTGAATCTTCTGATAAGAAAACAAGAATCGCGTAGCAACCTTTCGCTTGCGCTCTCTAACCAAATGTAAGCAGACGAGCCGTCGGATTTATCCCTGCTCTGATCTAACTCATGCGAGACAACAAGTTTCTCTCTCATCTCCGCCCCCACTCTTGAACTCTTCTCCCCCAAATACCTTACAACCCCCCTATTCAACTTAACATCTTTTTACCTTTCACATTTCATTTCTGTCCATCGTCTAGTATTTATCTAGGTAGATAATGAGATAGTGGAAGAAACAACAGAAATAGAACATTCAAGTAAACATGTTTTTTGTAGTTATCTTGGTAGAAAACAGGTTGTTTTTTGACGTCTACAGTGAATGAGAAGTGGCAGGGAGCGTGACCCATTAACGACTAAATTAACTTCACAGTGAGACCTGGTGGCAGGAAAACGAAAAACACACAACAAAAGCAAGTTATGTATGTTATTTATCGTGAGAAAAAATCTAATAGCAGAAATAAATGTCAATTAATCAGTCTTGGTTCAATTTACGCTAAAGTCAGTATTCAGCAGCTGTTTATTTGTCAGGGCCGTCTTAATGCGTGGACATACTGGGCAGTTGCCCTAGGGCCTAACATGTTTATTCCTTTAAGTGACTCCAGAGATAGGGCCCCCAGTACTCTGCCTTTCTTTCTGCTTTACCTGTGGCACATCATATCTGATTTTTAGTCTGCAACAAGCCCATAATATAACGTTCATGTAGCCAGGTGTTTAAAACTGAACAAAACCTAACATAACCAACCTGTTGCTAATAATGTCATTACCACCATTATGTTGATAAACGTCATAATTTGCGTAAAATATAATCTAACGTCAACATCTCAAAGCAAACATAGCAAATAATGATACACTTGCCACGAGTATACCATATTTACAAAGTCATCGAGCATTTTCGAGTAGAAAGTTGCAATTTACATAGTATCTTGTAAAGAAAAAAGACAATGGGAAATCTGTGCATTACACTTTCTTTGTCCAGAGAAAGTTATGGAAATTATTTTGATGCGTTTCAACGCCATGAGAGTCATTTAAACACTACTCATTGCATGTACTACGTGAATCATGCGATTCATAAAAATGTGTTCTCTGTTTTAACACAATCCATTATTTTATCTTAATATTCAACAGGGCAAAAATAGGTAAAGGTATACATTCCGTCAAGCTTGTCGGTCTTTTGTCACGAAAGCGTGATTCCTGTGAGCCAATGTCGTTCATTGAGCAGCTATAGAATGAATCAGACAAAAGACGGTTCGACTGGAAACTTGGCTAATACATTGTGGGGGTTGTGACTAGGTGAACGTGTCAGGAAGAGCTCGAAAGGATACGGTTGAATATATTATCATACATGGAATGTAATAGCCTTTAAAACAGCGGGGTAAAGAAAAGCAAAGCTTGGTATATAAATAACTCATTAATCCCCCCGGTGTATGGAACATTATAACAGCCGAGTCTTAGGTGATTGCTGGGCTTGCAAGTCTTTTGATGAATGTATAAAACACACCTGTGCAATCTCAGAGGAATACTGGCATTGAAATCAACATTACAGGTAACTTGAATACACTTAGTACATCTTACAGTCGAAACAGTCACTTTATACACATTATAATTAGATTCGATTTGTAATAGTGGGTTTGTGAAAAGGCTTGCATAAATTATATGATTTGAAAAATGTCTCGCGGTGGAAAGTTTTAACCGAGATGAACCGAGTCGACTCGACATACATCGACCTACATCTTATCAACCGAAACACATATTTCAAACGAGAAAGGTTAAAGAACAGAAAGATCAAGAGATGAATACAATGAATTATGTGAGATATCGCTATCTAGAAGTTTATATAAAAATTAATGCTCGGCACGAGGCAGGGAATAAATATTAGTTTAACGTTTCACGTAAAGATAAATTGTATATTTCTGCGTTATCTTCATAAAAACATGACGAGATCCCAATCCTTTAGCAGAAGACAGAGACGCTTATTTTCATAAAGCGAGAAGTAATCAGCCTGCACACAAAGGGTGCACGTATCCCCACTCCTCTTACAAACAACGCACATGTCTATAGTTGATATTCTTACTCTTTAAAAATTTGGAAACCACGTCAGGAGGTAGTTGATTTAATATTAAAGACTTCTTAAGATTTTTTTGTAAGAGGTCTACGTCTCCATCAACACATATAAGGCTGTATCGGCGACGGTGCTATTCAGATATGTTAACGTGCTGCCATATAGAGGATACAGAGTATATAACACTCGTATATCATATCCAGTCTTAGTTTACTTTCAATACCCACATAAATTGAAACTAGCTGATAAAGTTTCACCTAGCATAGCATAGGATATTGGCGCTATAGGCTTTCAGCATTTGGCCTCATATATTTGACGTTTTGAGGTCTTTATATCTTTTTTCACTCCACAAAGTGAGGAGAACCATTCTGGTCTCAGTGCTTAACACATCATTTGCACTTAACGCACAATACAATTCAAATCATAAATAAAATCTTGAAAATGTTTATCTATACAGTTTTTGAAGCAATTCAGAGAGTTAGCATCAACCGCCGTTTCGGGTAGATCATTCCATGGGTTAAAAATACAATATTATATTTCCCAAAGTACAAGATTACACAAATAACTATAATTTAAAAAAATGAGACACTGTAAACTATTAAACTTAGTTCCGAAATCTGAAAAAAGATAATGCAGCAAAATACCTTTTGGCAAGTGATCAGAATGAACAGTATAATCCAGCAAATAACTGGCAGTACCTCAGACGAATATTGTAGGTTTCAGTCAAACACAGTGAAGTGAGTTCAAATAAGAAATAAAATAATACAACAAGTACCTTTTGGCAAGTGATAAGAATGAAGACAGTGTAATCCAGCAAATGTCTGGCAGTCCGTCCGACGAGTATTGTAGGTTTTAGTCAAATAAATGATAACTTGATGATAACTACACACGACACGGTCTACAGTCTACACATCATAAATGCGAAATAAGATAATGCAGCATAAATACCTTTTTGGCAAGAGATAAGAATGAAGACAGCGTAATCCAGCTAATATCTGGCAGTACTTCCGATGAATAGTATAGGTATTACTCTTCTTCTTTTCGTAGGTTTCAGTCAAAGAAAATGATAACTTGATAACACACGACACGGTCTACAGTCTAAACATACAACGACGTGGCATGAATTTGGAATGAGACAAATCTCACGACTGCCTGAAAGCAATACATTATAATCTCTCCAAGTCTTATCAAAACCAGATAAAAAGTAGGAGAAAGACGCGGTAAACACTCCATTGGCACATTATCGTCGTGGCCTGGTTACAACTTATAATGGAACTATAGAACCCATTCTGAACCAGGAGCCGTTCATATCGGGGGTAAACTTATTTTCATAGCACATTCAAACGGCCAAATTTGAGATAAGATGTTTTTAAAGATTAGCAATGAATCAAATACTTAGCAGTATCTTGTAAACAAAATTCATTCGTTTTGTTAATGACACTTATCATGAATAATGTAGATTTCATCCACTGACTGGCTGATAAGACTGATTGAAAATTTAACCGAGATTTTTCGAGAAATATTAAATTTACCTCAATGATTCTTGTGTTGAACGAAGTGAAGTTTCGCATCAACTCGAGAGTTATTAAGGAAAACTGTATTTTTCTATTAGATAAACATGACTCCAGAGCATAAGAGATATTTTTCTATTAGTGTTCATTCTTAAACATAGTAATGCCCCTGTTAAAAGCATGATAATCTTATTATTCTAATTTAACCTAGACGAAGAAGTAATTCATTAAGTAAATTAAATGTAATTTACACAGTCGACCCCCGTTACAGTGCCAATTTCCGTGCACATGAAAAATTGGCACTGTAGTGAATTTAGCACTGTAGAGGGGTTTTGACTATTAAGTGCTCAAGTTCTTGCTTAACGATGCCTATTTCATGTACAGTATGTTTAATAAGTTTATACTATTACTCCTAATGTCTTGAGTAACATAGTTGAATGTTAAAAATAAAAAGGAAACAAACAAAAAAACATTTGTTTATCATTAAAAATATTTATTTTGAAAAGAAAGAGTCAAGAGTGGACAGTGACTTCAAAGCGTCAGCTTTAGACATGGTGTACATTCTTAGGGTATCCACAACAGCCCTTCTGCTCCGATTCGATCCCTAGACTTTCGGATTAGAAGTCCGGCGTGCTTGTCACCCAATATAATATACGGTTGTTATGTACTTGATACTGAGGGGTAAGATTGAGAGGAAACAAATAGAAAGAGAGAAAGAAAGAAAAATACAGGAGCAGAGAAAGGGCACAATATTTTTTATTACAATGCCTGATGTTAAAGCACTTGAGCATATGACTTGGTCGTGTCAATCGTTGTGTTTATATATGTATATAAATATATACAGCCTCTGACATAAGGGAGTCATAAGACAATATATATATAAGCAAGCATAGAAATACTCAGGACCACCTAGGCATCACAAGAACATTCAAGCTGGCAGTGAAATAAAAAAAAAACGTGAGAGTGAAATATCTCCCCTTAAAAGTTTGAACAAGTTAAAAAATTAAAAAGAACGAACAAATCTATACTCACGATAGAAATCAAGTCGAACACAAAACTTTGGATGCCTCAGAAAGTATAATATCACACCACAAGAGTTAGCACAAAGTACACAAAGAGAACTATAACAGTTCAAACGAACAAAGAAAAAAATGTTACAATAAACACCAGTTAAAACATTAGTCACTTAAACTTGTGATTTGTTTTTGAGACCACCTTATAGATTCGAATTTAAAGTTATATTAATATTAACCCTATTTATCGGTTATATTTGCTTGTTTCTACCTCATCCGTGACTTTCGATTGTATGATTCACCACAAACGCGTCACACACGCTCAACGTTACAATGTCGAAACATAGAAATGGTTTACGGAAAGGAATAAATTTGAATTTGTAATCGACATAAGGAGTCTGCTCGGATACGTTTTTATTCTTTTCTAACATGCGCTGCATACACAACGACCATTTCTTTGTCATAAGTGTTATAGTTTACTCCGGGAAATGGGGGAATATTTCTAAACCTAAATTTAGAACACACTTGTTCACGATAAAAGGATGGGAACTTAGGTCATCTGCGTTTTGCAATTATAATTCCCAGTGACACTTATGTTTTTTGGGAGATATATCTATCATACTTTCTACCTTAAAGGATGATCAAAACTATAACGAAGGACTAGATTTGATCGATTAAAACTCATAATAAAAGCTTAATATTCCCCCAACAAATATTTTTAAAAGCAGTCTTGAAGACTCGTTTTCTATTTGAAAATTACGTTCAACGCTTTGGGAAATATGAGACAACTGCTTGATGAGCAAAGTTTTAATCTGAATGCATGAAGTACACCCAAAAGGTCAGTAATTGTTTTATTTTTGCTTGGGAAATTTCCAACACAAGATTCAGAAATAGTTTCTAAAACATTCCCCTGTAAACTCTGGAACCAGATTCGCCTTATCGCCTAGAGAAAGATAATATCTGGCGCCGAAAGGTCTGAACTCTACGCGTAAAGAATAATCGATTGTTAATTGATCGAAGTTCTTTGATCTAAAATCAAAATGTGAGGATCCTTTCTCTCTTTCGTCGTCACAGATTAATAGCTTCTAGTCCAACGTTATGTCTTTTAATAGTTCGGTTATTTTTAGTTCCCTACGCCCCACGCTGCAGTCTTTCCCCCTAGAACTTTATTATATAAATATAATCCCCTCTTGTCTTATTATGGCTTCTGTGTTTGTTCAGTTCACGTGGACAATCCCTTTGTTTGACACTCAAAGTTTGACAGACGACAAATCTATTTGCTTCAATTAAATTCAATAAACAGGTTTGAATGTCTACAGCAAAAATAAACATAAAGACCACATTTCGTGAATTAATCTACTTAATCAATAAGATTATTTTATTTTATTTGCACGGCAAACAACTCCATGGTATTTTCAGAATATTTGTTCGATACTGCGCACAAAACGTCGGCTTTATCTAGCTTGCACTGATTAAATAGGTGAAATAATAAATCGATTACAAGGAAGTTAGCGAATAAAGATATGATTGAGAAATACTACATTCCCGAATACTACATTGATAGTCAATTCGTACGATCGGTATATAGATAAATGTATTTGTTAATTTCTTACTATTACACTACTATATAAGATAATTTGCGACACCCAAAAATAAGTCTGGTGAGAAACGGGACATATGTTTCTTGTTGACACAGTGAATAAAAAGTAGAGAGAGGGTCGTTCTCAAATGTTTATATATCCTTATAGGATTGTAACCAAGACGGGTCAAGTCTTGCAGTGGACAAATCAAAGACTGTTGGGAGTAGGTGGTCGTTAAATAGATCATGTACCCTATGTGCACTTGTCCCGTAGCGTCATCTTGCTGAAGGGGCACTTTTTATGATGCCCTATAACGGTTATTTAACCTCTGTGACACTCCACACATGGTTCGTGTATGGAACTTCACACAGTTTCACTATTACAATTCAACTCACTCGGAATTCATTTTGACCAAGATCGCCCTTCATAACATATGGTTAGCAAACATTAGATTTAAAAATTAGATTTTGTTGAAAAAAGAATCATGCTAAACTAATCATAGAATGACATTTTAATTAATGGTAGAAAAAAGATGTACAGATTACAATTACAGACAATGGTCACAAAAGTTCACTGAAAAAGAAAACAGCATTAGAAGGCGGTGCCCAACACCGTAAAATGAGTACGCTAATGACTGATAGCATGGAATACGATTTTAAGTGATATGAGTATAACATGTTTAAGGGGTGCGTCGGGGTTACTGAACCTTTTGTTTATCAAGAATATGAACCAAGTGCGCGTATTTACATAACATGTCATTGTTTTCATGTTATCTTATCCAAGGCATACATGTGAGTTAGATTTTAACTTTTTACGAGATAAAAATTTAGCGTAGAACTAGCGAAAGGGCATTGTACTGCTAGGCCGTGTCACCGGAGGCCGGAGGGCATTGTTCTCCTATCTGGGTTAACAAACTTAACTGAAACTGATCACTGAAAATGTACGGAGAAAAGCAAACTCACAGACAGGCGCGTAGCCAAGGGGGCATGGGAGAATAACCCCGTCCCTAATTTGAGTCCAAATGCTATTAATTCGCACCATTTGTAACTAATTTTTAAATTTTCGGCCACTTCATGATCATAGCTTTGACACAAACCAACTTTGTACCACCTTCAAAATCCTGGCTACGCGCCTGGTCACAGATGAAAGAAAAAGCTATACTATATTCTGTATGACATGAAGCAAGAGATGTTGCTATCTCTATGTCTTGAGGTTGGTGACATATGGTGATGATAAGCCACTAGGTTATGTTCAGTGTTATGTGGCTAATTAACCCACTGTCTTCACCCACGTGACCATTGTCTACACTAATTGGACACGCCCATGTTCAACGAAACATAAAGACAACGTTCTTTACCTCTTTGATGATAGTGAATAATAACGTAGACTCGGTGACATATTAATGGTCATCTTTATCTCAGGCATAAAGGTCTAAGGAGTACTGCCTTTATCACTATAATATAGCGAGTCTTAGTGAGTACTGTCTTTATCACCATGATATAGTGAGTACTGTCTTTATCACTATGATATGGGGAGCAGTTAGTCAGGAGTGAGCGCTAGAGCCAGGCGCGTATTTAGGGGGACATGGGGGAATAAACCCTTCTCCATTTAAGTTCAAAATGCTCTAAATTAAGCGCACCCTTTTTAATTAATTTTCAAAATTTCATTGTCATTGATATAACACAAAACTGTACCCCCTCCTTTTCAAAATCCTGACTACACGCCTGGCTAGAGCGTGAGCTAGTGAGTTACTGGGTACGGGTTCAAGATGTTTCACTTTAGTCATCCTGCTTTGAAAACAAGCCTTAAAGTCATCACCATTAACCGTAATATACAGTAGATAGCTTACACAGTATATGTCCGTCACGTAGGCAGATATTCGGTCATAGTGACACATAATTTAATCGCAATATTGAACAAAAACTATTTGCATAAAAATACTTTTAATTTTAATTTTTTACACATCTTCCAAAGAGTTTCTCCGTGACCTTTTACCGAGACATTGCTAAGATCCCCACACCGGTGAGAGAGCATTGAGTACGAACACTTACAAAATGACAAAAAATGCCTCCAAATGTCATCGCATAGGCTCATTTGTATACAAAGCACAATTTGAAAAGCTTTAACAGACAGTTTGGGACTGAGGAGACCTCAAGCAAACAACTAATAGTAGTAGCACAATGTGACGTCTGACTATAAGCCAGGTTTGACTAAGTGTTCATCTTGACGTCTGACTATAAGCCAGGTCTGACTAAGTGTTCATCTTGGTGGTACACAGAGAACTATTTGACTCCTTTCACCTTACCTACAACTTTTTACAAACAGACAGTACTGGGCCCACATCTTTACACATGTCCTAAAAGGTTAAAATCTTACATGAAACACATTCTCAGATTTTAAACAAGTCTAATAGAACAGACACGTTGTAAGTATTTGAAGAGGGGGGGGGACGAGCCTGGTCACGAGCCTAGTCAATCTCCATTACGAGACGACTCCAAATTGACCGAGAACAGCATAAAATGTATTCGTCATATTTACGAGTCAAGCCATATGTTATTTCATTCAGGTTTCGCAAACTAGACATTAAAGGAAATCATAACAAAGATTCATAAAACACGTCTCCTTGAAGGCCTTTGATACACAACACCACACCCTTTTGTCGGCATGAACATGTCGGAAAAGAATGTTAATTTGTCCTACAAGTTAAGCTCTTCATAATAAAAAGGAATGAAAGATGTTCGAATTTGATCTAATGAAAACAACATGAAATTGATTGTTTTAGTGTGAACGACCGAGAGGTCGGTCATAGGCACCGGGTTGTATGCACTCTCCTAGGTGCTAGGTTAATTAAATAAGGCTGAGGGAATAAAAATAGGACAGAGAAAACAGTAAGATCGGTTTTCGTTTAAATGTTTTTAGGGTTTGAATAACACTTGTTTGAGTAACTAGACGTCTACAGTAGATAGTTAATGTTTATGCCTTTATGCTCATGCATAAACTAAGCAAATTCATATAAAAAACAAGCTTTGGAGGGTTTTGTGACGTCTCTTTCAAACAAATTATATTTTTGTATGTGTAACATTACCTGTGTATACAAGATATTTAAAGAGAATTTGAACGCTTTCTTTACAGTATGACATATTAGTACACATAGGTTCTAGGTCATTATTACCTGTATATAATAGAATATATTTAAAGAGAATTTGAAACCTTACTTAAC
>JAUUEB010077623.1:0-15570 GCA_032362205.1 Clione limacina | reverse complement strand
TATTATCAAATAAAAGTTCGTAAACAGTGGCTGGATGTAGACGTAGCAATTAAAACATAACTTATATTCTACCAACGAGTGTCTTCTCTTGTTTTATATTCGATTTTTACAATTAAATTGTACAAAAGGTCTAGCTCGATGATTTTCGGTTACATTTTGGGTTTAAACATTTCACCCGCCAATCTGGCGGACAGCTTTTCGATTCTACCCGCCAGGGCCGAATTTTACCCGCATTTGGCGGAAAGGCGGGTTGTTTCCTCATTCCTGATTATGATCACAGAAATATTCTCTTATCTGTGACCCTCACTGCGAAGATGACATGATATACGTAACGCTGCGGATGTAACTTTTGGAATATCCGATTATTAAGTACGCATATAAACATCCGAACTCTTTTTTTGTTTTTACTTTAATTTTAATTTCCTGGTATTTGTCGATTGTTTATCTGATACAAGAAGTTGTGATTATGTCAGAAAGATAGTGTCGACACTGTTTACCATGCTGTTGGTTGCAGATCCTTATACATAGTTTAAGATATGCTGCTATATATACTGATATTTCATTATTTTTTTCCACAGGATTGGCGATTTAATCATCTAAGTCAGACTTTGGCTCACATTTGTTCGGCATAATAATGGACTTTACAACCCTGTTGTTGTTGACATCGGTACACCATGTTATCTTCAAGCTGTCTACTGGTATATTGCCGATTACGTACTTAAATCAAATCGAAATTACCTAATCATGTGAGTTTGTCCTTGATTCTCAAAGGGTCTTTCGTTCACCGAATCGACTAACTATTAAAATTATGTTGGCATAACCAATTTGAGACGAAATGCTGATGGTCCCTCTTTACTTACTCAATTTACACACCCTTTCTTCTACCCATCGAATATGAATGGTAAAGACATTTGTCAATGCCCGTATTAACATCAACGAAATAAAACAAATCTTTTCTCTCAAAGTGAGTACTCATTTGCATGACCGTTGCACGAGTAAATTTACAATGTATTTGTTTGCAAATTATGTTAAAATGTTTTTAAAAGTGTTTCAAACATTAAACCATAATTTGCCAAAAATTTCATTAATAATTGACTCGTGCAGGGGTCATGCAAATGAGTACTCACTCATGAAATGGTGTAATTCTAACTAATATTAGCATTTATTAGTGTACTACAGCAAATGATTACACTCAAGCGTATGCGTAGGAGCTAAAGTAAATTATATCCATTATCTACCTCATTATTCGACGTTAATGAATGTCCCCAATGACTTGATAAATAAAAGAAAATGGCTGCCTGGTCCATTCGTTACCTGTACCAACCTGTTTGCTATATGTTGTGGAGATGCATTGCCTCGGAATGTGAAATGTACATGTCTAGGAGTTACACAAATGTTACGAAATCGTGTGGGTGTAACCAGATTGCTTGGTTTTGTCAGTGATCGTTTTTACTTATTTAGTATCCATTTACTACCTGATGCATCTGTAAGTCAAATTCTTGTGCTATCGTAATGACTGTCAAGAGATGAAACCATCTTTGAAAAAAGAGAAAGCGTGTTGCTTAGATTATCAAAGCACTGTTGAGTATATTCTCCACTATTCCGATAGTATTATTCTACATCAGGGCTTGGATATAACGGAATAACTGTAATTGTTGATAATGTTCTCGGTCTTTACTTGGTTGTCTGATAAGTGCATGGTAACCCCTGTCGGACTAGCACCTTTACCATAATGATAAAATCATTATGTACCTTCCTGTAGACAGATAATTAGTTGGTTTTATTCACTATATCCATGTATGGATAAAAGTATTAGAATCTTCTGATGCTGTTGTTCTCTGCAGCCTTTGTATCTGTCAACTTATGATGTATAGTTATATCCTCCATTATGTACAATTATAGTAATTTATTTATTTAAAAATTTGACTTTTGTATATATTGAAGTTTTTTAATATGTTATTCAATAGCTATGATATGTCCTTTAGATTATCTTATTTTCTAATTGTCTCAATATTATAACTTGAGTTGATCGGATTGTTAAATTATAAATTATTAGTTATTCCTCTAGACTTTAAGATGATCTACCTTGTTATTTTGTTTGTGTTTTCAGGCCCTGATGAAAATTTGGTGAAAAAATGTATGATGATGCCATTGAGTTCCCGTGGTTTACTTTGCTTGTTTATATATATATATATATTGTCTACATCTTAAAAAACAAAGGTGGTGGCCCATATTTTCAAAGACATTTTCTATATACGTGAGAACTATATTCTCAATCTTACCTTTAGGTGACACAATGGTTATTCTTCTAATCCCTTGTTATTGGGCGTGAGGTTGTACTAGCGTAGAAATTGTGTTATTGATTTTCTACCTGATAACCTAATAGATTAAAAATCAATCTATTCACATAAAACATTGAACATAAGTGAGCTATAAACATTCGTGATAGAAACTGTGGTATCCAGGATATATAACATATCTCAAAGGATATTCCATTGTCTTGTCGGGTAATTGAATAATATATAATATTCCAATTGGAAGCAAAGTTGGAATATGTCTCAGCGTTAATCTATAACAATATGCACTGAATTGTATGATTGCTTGCTTGGTTGGTTAGTTTCTTGCACTTCTTTAATCTCCAAAGTCGCTGGGTGGATAGAGAGAGAGAGAGAGAGAGAGAGAGAGAGAGAGAGAGAGAGAGAGTATGTGTTAGGACTAAATGAGTTTTGCTGAGTTTTAAAGTTTCATAGAGATATTATACCAAATATAAAAGTTATGAGGAAATTTCGTGAACTTTTTAATTTGAAACGGACTATAGTATGTCTACGATTCAGAAAAAAAATATATATCTATATCTACACACATTTTATTCAGAAAGGTGTGCAAATTTTGTCTGTTACATGGATACTAGATATGGTTGAATAGTTTTTATATCAGTTGAAGTATGATGTTAATTTCTACAATACTCTTCGTAAAAAAGTTCGAATGTTGAATGTTCGTTAAGTCAAAAAGCCTTTCTACTCTTTAGTACCATTTTCAACCATTTTCAAAACGTACTTAATGCTAAACCACGAGTGTGTAAAAAGAAGTACGCTATCGAACAATTCAGCAGCAAACAAAAACACGTCAAATCAAAACACACAGGCATGTGTTTTTAGTATGCCACGATGCATGCCGCTTGAAGTCATGTTAAACAGTTTGATGTTTACCTATGAAGATAAAATCAGTTCTAAACGACAGACAACCAATACGTGTCAGGCTAATGCAGAGCGAAATTTGACTCCCGTTTTCTTTTCAATAGACGAGCAGACATAAGAACCGAATTCAATCTTGAACGCCAACAAAGATATACATGTGTCCCTATTATTATTCCTCTGAGTTATCTTACATTTTAGACGCATACATGCACGGATATGACATGGAAGCTTTCCGTATGCATTAGTAACTTTCATGAAACACATTAAATTAATATTATGCCTCGATTAGCATGATGAAAAAACACTTTAATAAGAGTGTACCACGATATTGATTGGAGCCGCACTGTTTGTCGCTTTTCGTATATAATTTTAATAAAAGACGAGATTGTTGTCCCCAAATTTCTCATATCTTTTATCGGTTTACTTGATCCAAGAGCAATTATTTTGTTCATATTGTCATGTGCGTATGACCTCAGTGAAATGGCTTCGTCTCGTATGTGAAAGGTACGTAGTTCGAAACCATTCAGCGTCGCATTTACTGCTACTGTTTGCTGGTTTGAATTAATTGCTGAAGAAGTGACATCTTACGATGACTACATATCATTACCATCATCGTCTCTAATCGATACTTTTAATACAAATAATTTATTTTGTGTGCGTTTCCCTGTCCTAACTTCGTGGACATAGTGTTATTAGGTTTGGATTTTAAAACCCTACACTGTTAAAGCTCTAGGTTAAGCCAAACAACATGACTTATTCTTTTTCTCCGTGTATCCATCATAAGAAGACATTAGTTTATGGGTTCGGTCAAGTGGAATTCTGTGTCAGAGCTTCAAATACATGTCTGATGTTGACTCTACGCCAAGGAACACGAGACTTTTAACAAGTAGTGTACAGTATAGTGGTGATACACGACTGAAGTCAAGCAATGTTAAAAACATCAACTAGACTGGTTGTTTTCCATCTAAAACATGAGTACCTATAGTTGTCAAAGTTGTTAAGGAACATAAACAGGAAAACACGTAAAGCACTGTAAAAAATAATTTGTCAAATGGAAAATAGTCATGACAGATAATGATGGCGAATATTTACAAAGTCGTCGTGGGATGCAACTTCCACAGCAATGTTAAATTATCAGATTGATTTACCTACAAGATGTCTTAAGATCGGCAACAATGTCGGCGTAATGATTAGTACATTCTGACCATCTAATACTGTGTCTCAGAACATCTTTGATTTATGTTCCCTTGGGTTAAGCTGTTGGCTGTAATATAATAGCAAAACAATCTCTTCTGAAATGTTGTTTTTACGATTATTTTGCGACAAACTTTCTAATTTATTTTGGATAAAAGACTATAGCCAACATGAATTGCTGGTACTGAAAAGAAAGTAATTCTTGATTCTAAACAGACAATTCTATTTTGACCAAACTTTTCCAAATTTAAAACAGTTGTAGGACAATCATCCAAGGCAGCAATACACAAATAAGTGAAGATCACGCCACAAATTGCGTTAAAATCTTAGTGTCATTTTATAACACTTCTTTGATAGCATTTTCTAGTATGTCCGTAACTTAAACGATATTAATATCTATGTATTATCGAAAGTGGTGAAACTGATTTTTTCAAATAATTTCAAAAGGAAAACCGTTATTACCACCAATTTGTTCTAACATTTTTTCAATTTCGCTATTGTATCCAACTGTATTGCTGATTGGTCTTTGTTTATTCCTTATATAACACCTTTATCGAAACGCAAGCGAAAGATTTGAAAAAGATTAAAGATGAAAGTGGAACATTAGTGTGTTAGGGTGGGGTAGCCACGCACCCGGGTAGCAACAAAACCTACCTCTACCCTACCCAGGTGGATGTACTACTCAACCCGGGTATATGCAATAATTTGTCAAAATATCCCGCCCTTGTAGTTTAACACAACTACCCGAAGAATTCCCCGACCGGGTAGTTCAATTTGTCTTCCTGTAGTTTTAACCAACAGATTAAGAGTACATTTGAAAGTTAATGACATAAATTTAGAAAGGTTGAACCAAACAAAAAGGCATTTATGTTATAATACCAGTTTTATCATTCATTGTCTTTATAAATAAAGAATGATGAATTTGGCTATTTTAGAACAAAAACTTAAAATCGTGTACTTTCTGTCAGGATTTAGATTTTAAGAGTGTCACCATTCACTTGTGATATTTTATAAAGATAAGAATGAGAGTTGATATTTTTTTTTAGAGAAATGTGGAAAATATTGAAAAGGAGAGTGGGGCGTTAACATTTGAAAAAATGGATGATATAATTTATATTAACAGTTTAGTTCATTTTAAACATTTTTAAATCAATTCAAATTTCCCGACGACTATCCGGAACTATATATATTACTTTTACCCCACCCGAACTGTACGCTACCCAACCGGACTCGGGTCAGGATCTCGGGTAGTAACTAAACCCGACCACAACAATGCTTACCACACAGCAACATCTGAGTATGAGCAAGCTATTTTCGATTTATTTCCATAGCATATTCGAAGTCTTCTAACTTTAAAATAACTCTAAAATCCATACACGCTTTGTAAGCTAGATCGTCTTAGGTTAAAACTAATCAATACGTGTCAAGTTTTCTTGTATTTTTATTTAAAAATTATTAACACTTATTAAATTAGTTTGAATTGGTTTGCTCCCTCAATTAGTTCACATAAAGTCTTGAAGCGTGTCTGTTTTTGAATTATATGGGTAATTTGAAATTTCATGTGGAAATATAAATAACATAACATGCCGAGGACAATATAGATTTGCATCATTAATAACTTAGCAAACTGTAACTACATTATAAAGATATAGTCATAACTGCGTTGCTATGAGCCATCGAAAATCTTATAAATGCCATGTTATAATAAAATCTTCTTTTTATTTTGACAAATTCACAAAAACATTTTAAGGGTGTATGTATCAAATGAGTCCTCATATCAACATTGATTCTGTTGGAATATTATTGAGTAAAAGACAAATACGAACACAATTTTAACAGAAAGTAATATAGCACAACGTTTTACATGTGACGTATAATATAGCGTGGTATTTAGCCTTCTCATGGGATTATGTTTGATGCATGTTGAATTGATATATTTTTTGTTTTTTCTACCGTCGGTTGTAGCTTTTTAATGGAGTCATGAATTGTTGGTTCTTTCTGGTTTGATGACTTTATTTGTGACTGCTAATTTAATTTCCATCACCTCAGTACACATTGTTTTGCCGGTATTTCATACCTTCCGATACGTCTCGACAGTCTTATAACACCTCCTTATCACTGAGTCTGGAGTCAGTTACAGCTTTAGGGCTGTTAGATTTACGCAAATGCATCACTAGTCTACTATACGTGACATACCCTGTGAGATGAAGGGTACTTACAAGTCCTCACATGAACTGAGTCAAATGGACCAGTCATATTGTATATTGATGAGGTTGTTAAATCGATGGAAGTAACACCCCTTTGGTATTGCTTACTTGGAGACATGAGCCAAACTCTACCTTTCTTAACGCTACAAGTGTTAGTTTTGTAGAGTAGATGCTACATAATAAGCCAATGTCAAATATTCTTATTAATTATCTGTTACTGTTTATCTGTGTTCATGTCATTTTAAATCTAAATCCAGCTATATATGTCGCTCAGTCGAAAAAAACAGTCACACAATATGTTTATCTTTCTGTTTTACTTGCATGCATTATATCTTTACTCAATCTATAATCCAACAATCTACTTATCCATTATTAAATTCATCAATTTCAATTCCCTAGCCCTTACGTATCTTCTTGTTTACTCCTGCAATCACAAAAAAAAATAGTACCACCCATTTCTAAATTGTGTCTCTGAAGATCCACCTATTACCCCAACAAATTGTGTGTAATTACAAATGATAGAATGATTACAACCATTCTAAAAGGAAAAAACCTTTTTCATACCAACAGGCTTCTGAGACAATTTCGATCCGAAAAGAAGCTGCACAACTGTATCATTTGACACATCATTTTGCAACTGTAACATCGGCTACATATTCCTCGAGCTTCAGACAATCTCTGTTGATAGATGCCATGTAATGACGAGGATGAGGGGACTCTGAGTAAATTCGTATTATGGTTAATTCTTTAAAATGACGGTATGTCATCAACACCTTCAGGTATTCAACAGGAGAGTTCCCCATAATCTTTTTTATTATGTGCTATTAGTTAAGCTTCATCTTCACTTTTTTTTGATAATTTGTGTATTCATATAGGTAAAACAAACAAATTCCAATGTTTTATCTGCTGCTGTTTGGTTTTTAGAAAAATGTATAAAGCAGACTTTTTGTAATAGTTCATTCAGATATATATTAAGGATGGTCAAATTGTGTATAAGTATGTCATATTAACAGGAGTTTATGTTAAACTTGATTCATTTGTTCAACAAAGTCTTTCCTTTTTGTTTAGATAATTATGTTTCTTTCATAGGGTGATCTGGCATTCTCCTGTATTTTACAGCTTGGGTAAAGAGTTTTTGAGTCCTGTTGTTGTTTCTTCGGCGTTGGGTTTCTTGTCCGAGTTTCGCTCTCGTTAACATTTTACCCTCAGTCAAAATAATTTGATACTAAAGAAAAAATCAATTAGCAATCTAGTTGAATACAAACAAAAATCGTCAACATTTTAAAACAAATAAAACAGAACAACATTAGTCGAAGTTGGATCGAGGAGTAAAAAAGCTACCTTAAACACATCAAAGCTATTCCCAAGATTGTTTCATGCAGAGCAGATACATTTCTGTCTGGCAATGAAGAGTACTGCCACGTCATGATCTCCGTTTCCCGACCAAGTCCGATACTTCCGGAGGCAAAGTATAACATTTTTATAGATGTATTGGTTTGACACATGACGGTCATTGATCATCTTATCTTTTTAGATTGGGCAGCTAAACGAGCTCTTATACTATAGCGCTATATATCACCAGCTAGTTTCTACTTCTGCGTGCTTTCTGATTGAGATCACACTACAAGGACAAAACACCAAAATACATAACATTTACAAACTTTTAAGTGACTGACAAACTAATATACGCTAAAAACGAAGTGTTAAGATATGAAGTTATGACACTTATACAACTAAACTGAAATTGTAATGCTTTGAACTTTGTTCATTTGTGTGGTTCTAATTTGGGAAATTATCTTACTTCAGTCTTTGAGTTTGGCAAAGTTTTCAAAGAAATTTTTTTGAATAAATCAAAATTAATTTAATCAGTTCCACCAAGTAGTTTTAGCTATATTCTTTGATTCCTTCAAATAGAAAGAATAACATAGTTGCAGTTAAGATTTTCTGTGACAACAAAAAATAAGAAAAGATAGATAGATAGATAGATAAATAGAAAGATAGATCGATAGATAGATAGATAGATAGATAGATAGATAGATAGATAGATAGATAGATAGATAGATAGATAGATAGATAGATAGATATATAGATAGATAGATAGATAGATAGATAGATAGATAGATAGATGGAAATACATACTATATGAAATGCTTAAGCACGATACGGCTGTAACGTCCGTTTATAGAAGGAGCTTTACGGGTATGCACGAAGAGTAATTAAGTTAGCCACTATGCAATGAATGACGTTTGAACTGCTTTAGTTAAAAATTATTAAATATTGCTGTGTTTACAACAAATCTCACTCACTGATTATTTCAGTTTAAAACGCGACTTCCGAGTATTAATAAAAATATTGTGATAATGTCACTTGACACGCTTATACATATATCTACGAATTTACATTTTGAAATCAGATACAAGAGAGCGGGATTGTAGATAATGTAGTGGCCAGTGGTGTTGGGCTGGGACAAGGTGTAATAAACCCTGAGGTCCCAGGGCCAAATCCCTGGTAGCGCAATGTAAACTATGCTGGTCTATAGCTATTCTGACGACGCCTTATAGGCAGACATACGTATAAATGTATTTCAATATCTGAATTTATTAGTGTTGAATTTATCAGTTTGCTCAACGATATCGATAGTACCGATTTCCATGAGTTTAATCGATTCAATGATCAATCGATGCACTCATATTATATTACTTTATATTAGTAGAAGACAAATAACAAAATGAATGATATAAAAACAAATTTCCCTTCATGGCCTTTGATTTTGTAAGCTATGAAATGAACGAGGCGTGGCGTCTCTCCTCCGGAAGGCCGGTGTTGTCAGCGGTTTACACATTTGCTAAATAATTTAAGTCAATATAAGTTTAATCACAAAAAGAGTAACATGTTGATATCAGTGCATATAATTTATTCAATTTTGTCGCGCGGACTCAATTTTAAGCCTTTTAAAGACATTATAATTTATTTTTCGACAAATCTGAACATTACACGTGGTTTATTAACCTAGAAACCCAATTTTACAATCAATGTTTTCAAGTTCAGTGCGTCATAGGAGGATATAACGGCCTCTTTGCAGAAAGCTGCCGGTAACTAAGACATAAATGGGACATCAATCTGAGTGTGATTCGGTCTTGAGCTGGTCGTTTTAAGTTTAACGCTGTCTAAGTGAATGCAAATGTATATCGATTGTGAATTAAATGTCAAAGGAGTTAAGCAAAACGAGTGATTTTGTTCTGATTTAGAAAACAAGAATCATATTGAATGATGTGTTTGAAGCATTTGATCGATCGATCTATTTGATTTGACTTCAACTGTAATCGATTGGTTGGAGACACGATGTTCTTTGATTGTATTTTCTTTCTGAACGTGCTCTGAGACTATAGTGAATTATTTTGCCATCTAGGCTCTACGTCAGATTCGTCGAATAACGAAAAAACACCAATAACAGACATGCACTCTGTTTCCTGACAACTCAGATACAGTTTAAAAAAATACTTAAACAAAAATAGTCGAAAATAATCGAAATTCTTTTTTATCGTAAGAAAAGTCTTAATTACGTTTAAGTGACATATTATATACAACAAAATGCCATCAAAGAAGTCCTAAGATATATAAAGTTATGATGATAATACACATAAACTTATAATGTATTGCGCTCTGTGGTGAACTATGCCAAGTTGTGTAGTGCTAACTTGGGCAATTGTTCTACTGCTGTCATTGACATTTGGTCAAATTAGAATCGTCTCTTAAGAATTTTAGCTTAATTTATTATCATTACCATCAAGTTGCGATAGTTATAGTATTTGAATTTCAAAAAAAACAAAATGATATTGCGGGAGTTTTTATGAAGAGAGCGTGTTTTCGATTAAGGTACAACCTAAAGCAGAGCTCAATGAACCATACATCATGTTATGAGACACGGGTATGAGGTGGTTAGAACGTACACATTTACTACGCCAAGATTGTCATTATTGCCGATTGTAAGATATATTGTAGGTAATTTACTCTGCGATTTTGTCTGTAGAAGTTGCCTCACATACGATTTCATACAGTATTCGCATCCATCTGTCATCACTATTACTTTCTGTGCCAAAATCTTTCTTATATAGTTTTTTTGCGGGATTTCATTTCTTATGTTCATTTACTACATTGAAAAGACTGGCTACTCGTCTTTGCGAGGAAAACCAGTCAATCTCATTGTTGTTATTAACATTGCTACACTCAGGTACTCAATAGAAGTATATTGGGACCAGACTGGACCATACTCCTTGAAAATATTGAGTTCTTTGGCGTAGATCTAACTTTATCTACGTCTTTTGAAGCTCGGACACAAAATACCACTCGGTCAAACTCATAAACGAATGTCTTTTTATTTTATTTTTTTGGTGCTACGTCTTATGGACTGAAATATTTCAAGTAAAATTGATTGGCTTAACCTACAGGTTTAAAATAAATGGTTTTAGGATAAACTTTTTTGAAAAACTTCGACTGAGTTTAAGAACTGTAGACATAACAATGCACAAAATAAAAACGTGCAGACAGTAACAATAAATGCTACACTGAATGTTTCGAACTAGGCTTCTCTCATAAATGAGACGAAGACGTTTCACCTAGTAAATGCCTCTAATATATTACAATGTGATGAAGATAAACAAGCAGTTGATATGAAAATTATCAATACATGTAGATGGAAAGCGACAAACAGCTCAGCTCCAATTAATATCAATATCTTGTCCTATCAAAGGGATTTTTTCTCATGTCAATCAATTCTAGTTAATCACACATTTCATGTGATGAAAGACGCTTTTATTTGACGGAATCTTGCAAGCATCCGTCTTAAAGCTAAGCTGACTTAGAGGGTATTATTATTCATACTTTTTTATCATATATTTCGGTTATTATGTCTTTTGAATTTGTCTGCATAAGCCTTGACGTTTATGAGTGTTTTTTTTTACATTTGTTTGTTTTGACCGTTTGCTTAAGCTCGAAGAAGGTCATATTTGTTTTGGTTGATAAATGTTCTTCAACTCAGAAAGACGTAAATTAGTTTATATTCAAATCATTTCTGAATTGTAGACATATTTTTTATCTCTTTAAAGCAAGTCGAATACAATATATCTTCAATCTGTTTTACTATGTTGTACGAATCTAAAGATTTTGATTACTTTGATAATAACATTTTAACATCGCAATGTTATGTTTGGAAAAGACTCAGTCGCTAATATCATAAAACAATTTATTTGTCAACTGTATTCGACATGCGATGAGTGTCTTATTTAGCATGAAAATACATTATATTTTCTTGAGATTCAAATTGCGTTTTCATAAGATTACGAACATGTTGGGATTAAACGTGATGAAAAATGCATTTATTAAAACCAAAGAGGATAATGTAAAAACTTGGAGATATTCGGCGGCTTAACGTCAAGTAAATGGCTTGCTTCAGAGCTTTTCGGGCAGTCTTAGAACGTGATTAGGACAAGATTAGGTGTAAATGTAAAATACATCAGACATTTTCTCTCTGAACGAAGGTTTTAAGGCGTCTGAAAACCACACAGCTTGTTTAAATTTTCTCAATAGCTTCCAGTGGAAAACGACAGATAATTACAAAGTAAAGGAACATAATTTAGGGGATTAATATTGTTCATCATTTACGACATATTTCTTCTATATAATTCTGAATACGATGAAGTGTTGACATATTATGTGTTATATATACTCATCCAAAAGCTGGTTAAATCGGCTTTACAGAGTATTTTACCACCAAAAGAACGTTCTGCTTTTGACAGCTTCCAACCTTCCAAAGTGTCTACCTAGTGCCACTCAAACCTACTAGTGCCCAATTCATGACTTATGTGTCAATTTAAACAATTAAGTTAAATTTCTTGATTTCATATCAGACAGTTGACTAATTAAGTATCCTGCATGCAAATTAAATTATAGTAGAAATGGGGTGATTTCATTATTAGATTTTTCTTTATCGAATGAATAATAGCATGTGAACAAATCAAGCTATTAATATAGGTATGGCCCGCAAATTCCTGCACTGTTAATAATCGGTACAACTCATAATTCAGCAAATTCCGATTAAAAACTGAATGATAAGCTGGAAAACTACCGCCCAAAAGAAAATATGAGACGTCATACGCTATGACTCAAGGTATGGACCTTTTCAACGATCACGTTAACCAGCTCGGGGCTCGTACACATAAAATGGGTTCTTTAATTCTGATTATGTGTCCTCGATGTATGTTTATTGAGTGCACATGTCAAGTTTCCATACTTGACTGTTTTCACCATGAAACAAATTATTTATCTAAAATAACTTAAATTAAACACAATTTAGGTACGCGATTTATATGTTGTGGTTAAGACGATTGACTTATAATATGATATTGTGGTTAGAATTTTGATAAATATTTGACGTAATTATTATTTCAGAATGATAGTTTTACATGCACTCACAACCATTTTGTGAGTTTGAATAACCCTTTAAATAATGGTCGCAGTTTTGCGGAAGGAAGCACACAAATATACATAATATAATTCAAATGTGTGTATTTATTTATGTGTGTGTATGCAATGGTATTACAGCCACAATTTTGACTCAATCGAGCTGACAATTTTGCAAAATGGTGGTAGGTATTAAAAGACATGTGGTTAAGCTTGTGGTAAAAATTTGGTTGTCTACTGTAAGGCAAGTTATTAGCTTTTTTTTAAAATGGTACGTATTTTACAGAGAAAATATAGAACGAAGATGTCATGAAACTAAATATGGAAACACCTGCACCTTCTTCCCGTCGAAGCCTCAGCCTAATGAACACATATTTCTTTTCCCAAAATAAGAGAAATGTAAACAAAAGCTGAAACCCAAAGTGAATTATAATACGGGGTGTTTCAAAACATGATTTTAAAAGGGGGGGGGGGTATATTTGCGCATAATGGGAGAGAGAAAAATTCGTGTTTCTTTCTTTTTTATCCTTCCCGGGCAAGACCGGATACTAAGCAACAACACATTTATACTGTAGCGACTTAAGGGCATCAATTGATTTGAGATTCAGCCACACAGACTAACGAAACAACCAAATAAAATATAATATACATTTTACAACATGTTTAACTAATTATTCACTTTTGCACGGTTATTTGGTACAGTCCAATAGTTTGAAGATTGACATACATGTATTATTTTGAGGTTGAGATGATCTATCGTACAACCCTGTCATACTACTTATTTGTGAAGACATTATTGAACAACAAGAAAATATATATTCTGCTATTTAATGTATTTACAGTATTCTCGCAAGCTTACTGTAAAGTAGTGTCGGTTTTGTATTGTTATTTAACACATTAATATATAAACAAGTGGGATGACAACACGTGATTATTTAAATCGTCATAAAAAGAGGAATATTTAAAACCAGCAAGGACAAAAACGAATTACATGTACCTAAGCTCAAACGGATGAATATCTCGAATAAGAACTAGTACACCAAGACAAACATAAAGGCTTGGATCAAAAAGAGAGAAGTAGACTGAGACAGGTCATCAAGTTCGAAAAGTTTTATAAAATATCAATCTTTAGCATATCTCCATCATTAAGTTGTTTTGGGTCTTTGATATCTGTTTAACCTAAACCCAAATATATCATAGATAAAATGTTGTACTATGAGTAAGCATAGGAAGAAGGTAACACCGATTGTCATATTAATATTTGTATATATTTTGTATCGATGATTCTGGATTTTATCACAAAGATAATCTTGTAACGTTTTTCTTATTTTTTCTTGTTTCAATTAATTTATTTTGATCGTAATTAAATGTATTTTCTTCCTGCTAAAAATCAGAGCAAGAAAAACAAGACAAAAGATGGCTTCTGATTTTTGTGTTCACTTGCCTAACTAAACCAACAAATATTTGTTTTATTTCGATTATCTTCCCTCTCTTTCACTGTTGACCCTCATTGTCTCGCGTGTGTGTGTGATAGTGTAACGGTATTCATTTCTCTATTATATTTTGAACATCGGAATCACTTTCATTTAAGAATAATGAAATCTTGTAAATGGCGAAAAAAGTTGGAGTTCGTAATGATATACTTTTATCTTATTTTAAGCTTGGGATAAACGCCTACATTAAAAGCTCGTTTTTTATCACTTTGTTGATTTAAAGTCCTGGTTGAGTACATCGAATTTAAACGTCGTTTATAACTCGATAACGAGACGTGTTTGGAAGATTTCGATAATTTTTATCGGTGTCAAAGAAAAACAAAATGACACAACTTTTGTTTACAAGCAGCAAATGTTGGTACATAAAAGGGTGTCGGGGTGGGGGTAATATTTAAATTCTTATTTATATACTGACGCTTTACCAACAATTCTGAGCGCGAATCCATCAAAGTCAGATGTCAGAAATTACTGTTTACTAAGAAATAGCTCTTGCAAATTAATGTCAATACACCAAGATTATAATAAATCTTAAAACTTTAACTAACTGCGAATGTAAGCACTAACAATTCGAACTTATTTGTATGAGATAGTGTGTGTATGTCGATACACAAAGATTATAATAACGCGTACAACTTAAACTAACTGAGAACGTAAGCATGAAAAAATTATCATTCACCTGGGACGAAATAACGGGAACAAAAAATCAACAATATTACGGGAAAAGTCCCCTCAACAGGTCAAACAAATACAAAAATAAAGAAAAATTATTTAAAAAAATAATAATAAAAATGAACAAAGATGAAAAGATACAACCTTGTCCAAGATAGTGCAAATAATAATAAAGGAACAGGAAATAAGTATAAACCTTTGCCATAGTGATGAAGATAGGAAACACAATATATAAGGTGTTAGGAAACCTCTAGTAAAGAAGGAGGGATGATTATAGGTTGCATAATTGAAAGGAGGAACAAAGGCAAAGAAGCAGGGGCAGGTGAAAAGAAGAAGCCCCCCCCCCCCAAA
>JAUUEB010077512.1:0-15574 GCA_032362205.1 Clione limacina | reverse complement strand
TAAAGTAAAATGGATTACACTAAATTGTTGATAAATTTGTTCATATGGATTACAATCACAATGTTTTTACCATATCGATTTAAAAAATTATAATAGGTTTCAGACTTAAGACCCCTAGAAGGTAAATATATTCATAATTATCCAAATCTTCTTTCTGTTACTATGAGGCATACCAGGATCATAACTTACTTCACTCTCCTAATCACAAATACATCGAGCATAAAGGTTATCCAAGTTTATGCAATTTGGACTAACAAATGAATGAATATTTTAATGTTTCAATAAGGCAACCTCAAAATATAGATATATTTAAAGTGCAGCAGCTTATTGATGTTGAACTAACAAGCGTAGTCAAGATGTGACAGATCTAAAATCTGGTATATATCACCAAGATCTTACACCGTCAGCTTGTTACAATGAACTTAATGCGATATAACATTGATTATGTGTATTTTTTAAATATAAAACAATGCACAGCATAGCTTAAACATAAACAGACAAGTTATCTACACAAAGACCATAATTGATTTTTGAGTGAGGTATTTTAACGTCTCCAACAACACATGACAGGTTATATCAGTGTCAACGCCAATTCATACAACTTAACTTGCTGCCAAATAGAGGATGTAAGGTGTACACTATTCATAGATCCTAACCAGTCACAGTAAATGACATTAGGCCAACAAGTCTTAGCACAAATCTCTAAATGCCAGGAGCAGGAGAAGACCATTATTAAATTCCCATTTTAAAAAACAGCTTAAGTATGACCATGTCTTAACCACTGAGCCACCAGAACGGTTTAGTATCCTGATAATTTGAAATGTGTAAGAAGTATATGAGAAATACTAATACTATACCCTTTTTCTATTTTGTCATAATTTTTACTGCTATATCTTTAGCTCAAAGTACAGTGCTAATCCTTTTTGATGCATACTTCATCTAGGTTTTCAGAGATTTGTTTTTTTAAACAAGCAAATGTATGTACGAAGTTATTTATCATGTTACAGTAATGCCAATGTTTATCCTTAAGTCCATTGCATTCTTTTTGGTTCTTTGTTTCAGAGAGATAAAGTGAGTTATTTCCTCAGCCTGTGCTCTTATACTTATATTGAATGAATTATAAACCTAACAAGAAATAACTATAGAAAGTTGGCAGGTTAGGATTGACATTAGTTGAATTTGGCAAGTTAAGAAATAAATGAATCTGGCATGTTATAAAATATAGTAGTAACCCCTTATTAGCAATGTGATTTTTTTTGCTTATAATAGAACAAAATACTTTAAGTAAGAAGAAACACAACAACAACCATCATCCTTTTTTGCAGCCTAAACCACAATTACAACCAATGATAACAACAACAACAACAACAGCAAAAAAACACTACTGCGTCAGTCAACCGTAACAGTCAGTTATCCCTGTAAAAATGAAGCAAGACCACCATCTACAAGACTCTTTAAATCAGTCTATGATTTTGCGCAAGAGTGAGAATTAAATTCTAACTTCCAATGTCTTACTTCTAGACAAAAACATGTTGCTAATAACTGACTCCCTGCTGGTGGATCATGCGAAAAAGGTAAATAATTTAAGAAAAATGCCCAATATTTGTAAGGTTTGTTGTTGCCAGACCGATTTTTGCTCAAAAACAGAAATATTTTATTACCACTGTAAATGAATCTATTTATCATAAAAAAGTTAAATCTGGTAAATTATGAAAAATATAATTATGAAATGTTATGACATAATTATGATGAGAATGTTAGGAAATAAATGAATGTGGTATGTTAAAAAATAGTTAAATCAAGCATAGTTAACTCTTGTATGTTACCAAATAATTAGTTGAATCTGGAATGTTACAAAACAGTTAAATCTGGCATGTTACAATATAATTAAATCTGGCATGTTACAATATTATAATTAAATCTGGCATGTAACAAAATAATTAAATCTGGTATATTACAAAATAATTAAATCTGGTGTGTAATTAAATAGTTAAATCTGGTAAGTTTCATACAAAATAGTTAAACCTAGCATGTCACATTAAAAATAGTTAGATTTGGTGTGTAATTAAATAGTTAAATCTGGTAAGTTACATACAAAATAGTTAAATCTGACATGTTACAAAATAATTGAATCCAGTTTGTTACAAAATATTTGAATCTGGTATGTTACAAAATAATTAAATCTGGTATGTTACAAAATAGTTAAATCTTGTATGTGTTATAAAATACTTAAATCTCGCATGTTACAAAATAATTAATTCTGGTCAATATGTGATTACCACTTTAAATGAATTTGATTAATAAAAAAAAAAAAGTTGATTCTGGTAAATTATGAAAAAATTAATATGAAAGGTTATGACATAATTATGATGAGAATGTTATGTAACAAATGAATGTCAATGTGGTATGTTAAGAAATAGTTAAATTTAGCATGTTACGAAATAGTTAAATCTGGTACGTATGTTACCAAATAATTAGTTATATCTGGTATGTTACAAAATAATTAGTTATATCTGGTATGTTACCAAATGATTAGTTATATCTGGTATGTTACCAAATAATTAGTTATATCTGGTATGTTACCAAATAATTAGTTATATCTGGTATGTTACCAAATAATTAAATCTGGTATGTTACAAAATAGTTAAATCTTAAAAAGTTGTCTTTAATTTTTTGAAACCAGATCCACTGCATACTTTGGCTTTTGTTAGGTTGAAAATAATAATAATAATAGTGTACATTATAAAGAATAATTTAAATACACATATTAAATAAGACAATAAACATGTTGAGTTTATATATGTAGAATCTAGCAAAAGTAGTTAAACATCATTGTAACAAATAGCTATAGAACTTGTTACATGGTCTTGTATCACTGAAAACCCAAAAGCCAGGGCTCTTATTTTTCAGCTCACTAGTGGCTGTTTGCACCTTTTGATAGCTCCTCAGTTGATTAAGAAATGATATGCAATCAAGTCCACTTATTGTTATGTTTTAATTATAAAATACTGAATGGTCAACTTATATCACAGTTTGATTTAATATCGCAGATGGTGAAGAAATTGAGTTTGTGATAATAAGTATTGATTTAATGTTTATGGTGATAATTAGTTGATATAGTTTGTAAATTAGTATTTTAATCTTAAATAAATTGTTAAGTTATTCTAAGAAAAAAAGAAATTCTTTGCGTATTTACCAAGGATGTGGACCTAAGTTATAAAGAATATGAGAAAATCACATATAAATGAGAGAAAAAACATTTTAAAAAATCAGAAGATACAGATGTTGAGCAGCAAGCAAAAAGACATTCACAAACAGTTTAGAAGCAAATTTCTAAACTTCTAATAAATGTAGCAATATGAAAAAAGCACATTTAATCAATTATTCTCCTTTCTTCTTAGATGGTGACACCATTGTTGATTTTGCTAGGGTTGCCTTTAACCTGCTAGCTTTTCTGTTCTTGAGGTAATGGTTTAACCATTCATTCATCTTTTCAATGATTCCACATTGACGCCACTTGAGTCCAAGTCCATCTCTCCAAACCCTGTCAAGGCCTTTTCAATATCAAATAAGGAAACATTAGTGATTTTCTTATACAGAAAAGCATCATCAAAGGCCTATGAGATGTAGTCTATCTGGTCTCATGTTGAACGATCCAGTCTAAAGGCTATCTGTCTTGCTGGTTTGAGTTGCTATTAATCAACGTGCCAGACTGCCAGATCAGTCTTGAACAAATAACTCTCTCCATTAGTTTTCAAACACAGTTTAGCAAACTGCTTTGGCGGTAACTATCAGGTTTTGTGTTGTCTTTCCTTTTTTTGGGTACAGAGATCAATATGGCTTCTTCACCTTTGCTGGGATTTTTCAATGGTTGGGTCTTTCTCAACTTCTTTACTTTTTCTTCAACTTTTTCCGCCTGTTCCTGGAGTTCTTCAGTACGAAATAGCTTGTAGTCTTTTCTGACAAGGAATTGTCTCCTTGAAGCCTGAGTCAGTGCTTGTATCTTAGTAACAGTGTTTTCCTGTTTGTTCATATGTATTGAGTACTGATTGGTCACATTGAATTCCAGTTTCCAGTTTGCCTTTCTATAATTTAATCTTATCTTGGGAATGATTGGGATTGTGGATTTTTAGGAGGTCAAAAATGTGCTTGATTGGCCTGGGACACTTCCCCAAGTTTGGTTAAAACAGTCCTAGGGGCCTATTTATTTAGATCATTGGTTGTAAAGGCCAATTCTGGGGTTGAAGTAGTGATCTATTGTTTTAGGAAGAAAGTTGACATATCCCCTTTGTTGTTTTATAACATGAATCCATTGTCAATTTGCTAATTTCTACTCTGTTGGCAGCTTTGCTATATCCTCAAGCATCAGAATTGAAGTCTGCAATGATAAGACATTTGTTGTTTTCTACTTTCACCTGTTCATGAGACACAAGTGCAACATAAAATTTAATATCCTCATCACATATAATTATTCTCATTCCGACTCACATTATGATTTAATACACATGCTACCCACATAACATAATGTATTCATGGGATAGTGAACATAGTTTTAACTAAAAGTGTATAAAAGCTACCTGCTGCATAGACAGTGCCACCTATAATGAACTGTGAACAGAAAGCTGCAAATAACACAACCCAGGCCCAGCCCCCATCCAGGTCAGAGGAAGCATTTTGTATTGTTATCACACTGGGTAAGTCTGTGTTGGAATGCAATCCAAAGTGTTCATCATCGTCAAAGGGTTGGCTGTGTGGATTGAGATGAAGGTGCTCAATTTTACGTATAATTAGCAAATATAAATGATACAATATTACAAAAGAAGATTAACGGCATGAGCTGCTAACATGGTGTGCCATAATAAGTATCAGCACCCCCCATAACTAACTGCAATTTGTCAATCGTTTTTGGCAATTGTCTTCATAAATGGTTTTTTGTTAACCCACACAAAACCTGTATATTCAGTTGGAAGCAATTTCATAGTGGCATTATTGCAAAAATCATAATCTCTGTTAATTGACAAAATAAAAAATCTGGCATCCCTAACTCTTCATAGAGGATGTCATCAAATTTCAAAATCATGAATTTCCATTATTTTCTAATATAGTTTTGAAAACTGAATAAAAAAGCATGATTTCTAGGAATAAGAATTTTTTTTATTCTGTATATATACATAGGCTTGCTAGCAGTTGTAACATACTTTTTTCTAACAAGAAAGATTTTTTAATAACACTGCTCAAAATATCAGGATATTTCCAGAGTTATTTCACCCAAGTAAAAACATGACTGAAAATTTTTATATCGTTTTAAAAAAAAAACTAAATATTAAAAAAATGGCAATTCTGTTTAATTCAACTAGAGTTGAAGTAAAATCATTTCAGAGTCAAACGATCACTTCGATCCAACACTCAAAACGGCTCAAACGATATAGTTGTCAGAAATGCTCACTTGAATTTCAATTCAAAACGACCCACTCATGACCGATCGCTCTCAACCATTCGTCATATGTGATACCAGTTGTCGGTGTAAAGGGGAGATCAACGATATTTCCGGTTAAATTCCATGTGTGAAATGTTAAGATTTGAAAATAAAATAAATTGTAATTTCTTTAAAAAGGCTTTAAAATGCTCTCCACGACCAGATTGACTAATTTTGATGAGCTGATTTCAAAAATGTCATTCATTTTGTGATTAAACTTATATTAAGTAAAAACTATTTAGAACATTTGTAAAGCCAGTGACTGAAAATATCAAAGGTTTTATCCCGTAACGCGTCGTCATGTTATCCTGTTTCTTGCAATCACTGTCTGTGACAGAGGGGAGACCACTCATAGTTCATCATTTCGTTGTATGCCTACTACTGATATATAGTACTATAAAACGGGTGATTGTTCTAACACGGACTCGACCCCTCATAAAAATCGAGACCATCGGATGATCATGAACAGGTGAGCCAACTTTAACACTACTTGATAGCTAACTTGCCTACCTTTTTGGTTACAGGTTAACTGTAGTTCCATAAGTGCTGTATGCAAAGATTGTACTTAATCATTATGGCAGAAATGTATGTATTTAAAAAAAATGATCAAGTCTCATCACATGCATTCCAGTAGGATGAAAGAAGTAATTTCAGTGGTCAATCCAAGGATGAACAATGACTGGTTGTGGTCACGTTTTAGGGGATCTTCAGTTGTTAAAATGACTTAAAATGATCTTAATTCATGGAATGCTATCTGCAAAAGAGATAGTATAAATGACTTGACGTATCAAAGATAGTCAAACATAGTTTTTGTCGCGAATCTTCAAGGACAATTATTTGATATTAGCAATGAAAAAACACACCTCTTACACCAATAAATATATGCCGATCATCTCTATTACGACCCCCGAGTGTTCCTTATGAGTCTCAGTGAGTGCAAACATCTTTGACTTTTGACATAAGCACCACACAGTAGCAAAGGTAACGAGAAGTCAGCAGTCGTAAAGCCCCTCGATTATGTTTACCTTCACACTTGAGTGTTGACTTACAACTGTAATAATGATACATTAGTAAAGCTTAAACAGAACACTTGGGACTGACGCGACTCAAAACAAACAATTAGTAGAAGTAGTCGTAGTAGATACATTATTATACACGTGACACATGTTTTACATACAATTTTTCGCTTCAAAAATGCCAAACAATCTCGATTTTCTTTACAGCACAGTCGCCTTAGAATAGATAAAAATGATAGATAAAAATAATTTTCTGATTTTTTGCCTGTTTCTTCGTGAACTAATTTTGTTTATGAGCATGCATAATTCTAACTCAGTCGATGGGTAAATATTTGTATATCGATGGAAAATTGGTTATTTAATTCTTAATGAATATGCCATGTTACAGTGAATATAAAAACAAACCCAACTAAAATTATGAAGAATCTTTGATTTTAGATAAAGCAAGTATAAAATCTATAAAAAGCAAATTATTATTTGCTCGAATCGAGTCTAGTTTTTATGTATGATGCTTGTTTGGGGTCTCGTAACGTCTTTATGATTTATCTCACTCCTAGTTTATCAGCTTCTCTTTTTTGACATTATGAGAAAAAACTGGCAGATATCCAGATTACATTTTATTGTTGCATCGCTCTGCGTACAACTTTAAGAAATGAATTAAATTGAAATAAGGGGAAGAAAATTAAGGTAAAATAGAAGAGTATTATATATTGATCCCTAAAAGTCCTGCTTTCATCGTGTTTGTTAATAACTAAATGCTAATCATTATGTCTCATATTTTTACAAAAGACATTGTACTGTCACTAGACTTTATTTTTGTATCCCGTCATCCGGTGAGACACATGTTAGCAGTCTTGTAATCTTGGTTCTTATTTCGTTTAACGACACTGTTAATATTGAAGCATATCTTTTTTGAATATTCATTAAGAGTAAATCTGGATTCACAGACCTTTATTCTTAGTCTCAAAGAGTACTTCCCTTAGTTTCTTAGTGGCCACCATCTGAACCGAGGTACGACGTATTTAAAACTTTAACGCATAGCAAAGACGCAACTGCCAAATTAGTCTTTCGGATTTATTATCTTGACGAAGTTGAAGTTGACCAAGGTGATATGTGTTGTGCCAAAAATTAAGAAGAATACGCAAATTGATATTTAACAGAGATTTGGAATTATTCCAATACAGACCAAGGGTCACAGGAGCCGATCTGTGTTCACATTTTTTAACATTCCAAACTTACGCTGTTCTTAGGCAAACAAGACTAATAGTGTTAATCAACAAAACGACAGATTTTAAACAGATTCAACACAATCTCACAATGTAAGGAACCTGTGTTTGAAATCACGGTCATACAATTTAGACAAAATTACTGAACGTTTCAACACAGTGGTACTGTGATAGAATCAAAACATTATTGTGTACCTCAAACTAAACAGTTTGGTACGTCAAAAAGATTGAGAAACATTCGACTGGCCAATTCCCTCGAGTATGGATGATATCTTAGACAGTCCAATCCCGGGGATATTTACGTAAAGATGTTATTTGCCACCAAATGTCAGTTTACTTTCTGGACAAGGTTTTAGGTCAGTTCTAAACAGGATTCTTTTGTGTTTGTGGGTGTTCAAATATAAAATCTGTCGACACTCGGGGGAAAAGTTGTTATCTCGTCAATAGCAAACCAAGTTCTTTTTCGACATTTTCATTACGATATCTTTATCAATGAGGATATCTATTATTTTAACGTATAATGCATTTTGTCGTTATTTTTCCTTGTTGAATATAAAGGGCAAAAAAAGAAAAACACAATCTTACAAAAGAGTAAAAAGCTTATCAAAAAATAAATGAAATAATTTGAACTCCTCTGCAGACATTTTAGTTTTGCACACGCCACCCGAAGCCTTGATAGGGACGATTTTGTCTTATTTGTCTACGTCATAAAAACAGAGACCTGAGGTCAAACACTAGAATGTTATCATGATTGAAGAATCATTTGTCAGTTTAAGTAGATACAACAAGCTCTAAAACACCTGCCCATTGGATTATATGCGACAAGTCTAAGAACGCTAAGCGCCCATCAGTTTTCTTTTTCATTTACTTCAACTTTATGTATTTGAAAAAAAAAGTTTTTATTTCTTTAAACAGTGAGAATTGAAGTGATTTTTTTAATGTTTATAAAATATTAGTTTAGTGCAATGTTTAATGTCTACATATTTTCTTTACACATACCAGAATGTTTAGTCGAATAAAGTATTCGTACATCCGGAAAGATTTTTATTAACTGAAATATTGTCGCTCGGACGAAATTGTGTTGTGTGTTGTGAGTTTATTATTTTCAAAATATTACAGACGGAACACAAAAATACCTTTCTCTTACAAGAAGTTCGATTGTAGATGAAAGATAGAACTGGAAAATGCGTGAATATCCAAAATAGGTTATAAAACCTGTTAATATCATCCATATAATAGAAGTTCATTGAATTGTACCCAATTTGTGATTGTAATCTAGTATCTTGTTGAATCAAGGAATATAAATTAAACTTTAAGCAAGGTACAATAATCTAGGAATTTATTGACTTAAAGTGACTACATTTTGACAGCTTTCACGCCTTTTTATTTTGTATTAACTAAACCATTTTTATAAACTTAACAGTTGGTTGAATTCAACATTTTTTTCTTCACATCAACTTGTCAGGGCTATAAAACGCACAACTCTTTTTTACGAGTTACCAAAATGTCGCGCAAATACTCTACTCTTGAAGGAAAACTCCTTTCAAAACCAAGGCGCTTTCCGGCCTTCGTCAATTTGGTCGTTACGCTCCCCCTCATTGCAATTCTAGCATGACAAATATCCAAAAGTGTCAGTGAAAAACTCATAATTTCTACAAAAAATATTATTAAAAAGTTTGAAACACCTGGCACTTCCTCTTATGTTCTTAATGTTGGTGTGTCAAAAATAATACCTTCTGGGGAATTTTTTTTCATTCATTATGGATCTAGTGCGCATCAAAACTAACGCTGTATTGAACATCCGTTTTAAGTGGGTCATGTCGCTTGGTAGGTATAATTTAAAGTAAATAATTTAATCCAAGTATAGTTTTGAAATTATTCTAACAAGCAGCACAAACGAAAACTGCAGATACCCCGAAAAGGCACTTGCTTAGATATTAAGAGACGTTTTAGAATTAGTATGGAATTTTTCAAGTAGTGGTTTTCGCTAGGGAGCTTGGCAATTATTAGTATGAAATTCTAAAAAATCACCTAGACCAACGAACTTTAAAGACAATTATGTATATAGATTATTCGATAGTAAAAATGCGGCGTTATCTTGTTGGCTTTTTTGATAGACATTTATCATTATTTTTTTTAGAACTGTTCTTTTACTTGTATAGACATAATTGCATAAGTCTTGCTAGGTGGGTAAACGTCACAGACAAAGCTTATTTTTACTAGACATTTTAAGAAAACATGTAATCATTTGTAGTCTGGATTCTAAACGTGTTTACATGTTATACGCTAATACCAAAGTTTTATCTAGATATTTAGCATTTCAACAACAAAAACTTATGTTTTAAAAAATCGAAAAATAACATCGTCAATAAAAACAAATCCAACTCTACTGAGACACTTCTCCAATAAAACAAGAAGCAATATAACTGACAAGAAAGTGTAGTTTGAAAATAAAAAGTTATAATGCAAACAAAAAATAATGTTATGGAATATCTAAATTGTATTTGACAAACCGTCTTGATAGGTTTAAGAATATGTTCTCCGTTATAGCATAGTTACAAGATTAGTATCCCAAAAAGGTATCAAAACAGAATGCGTTTCTTATCATAACTTATAATGCCATCATTTACCATTGGTGATCTTGAATACTTTTGATTTAACAAACTGTTTTTGTTTTACTGGGTTAGACGTAACTTTTTATAGCCCCACAACTTAATCAAGATAGCAAATTCATTTTAAATGGTTACTGACAACTTTTGAAGAGGGCCAAAACCAGTCTGAAAAAAGAATTGGAAAAAGAATATGGAAATGTTCTGGACTTTTATAAAATGAGTCGGAATAACATGATATGTTTTTAAATGACATATAGGTTGAGTATCCTCACAGTCTTCATGGTAATGATAACTCACATAATAAACCGTTGACTCATACCATAGCCATACTACAACTAAAAGTATACTTAAGGTATCGATAGAACTGTTGCGTTTCATCAGCTGTTCCTGGCGATTGATGTACCAAACGAAACGGAAAAAGTAACCAAAAGGTTCCCCGCTGTCTGATGACCTTCTTCATTATTATCACAGTAAACAGGTTATTGCTTCGGATATTATCTGATTCTAATGTCGTTGACATTCAGGGTCAAAAGTCAGCACTTTGTGCTACTATAAATACGATGTTTACAAAAAATATATTTTACTGATGTTTTACTCCATGTTTTTCATACAAATCATTAAAATAACTCAAGCCATTTCCCCCAAAACAAAAAAAGTCGAAAGTGATAAACCTATTTTTCCTAAAACTTTAATAATTTCATAATCCTAGACACCGGATATGTAAAAAAAATATGTTTATACATCCGGGTTTCATTTTACTTGTGATGGCTAAAAAGTGTATTTGTGGGACTCTCATAGTAAGGGAATTCTTTAAAAAATTCTTTTTGAATATTTTCAATGACATTTTTTCCTGTCTCGTTAAATGAGAAGTCAACTGTTTCCTTACAGGACTGTAGTTTATTTGTACAAGGTTCTAGCGTCATATGAGCTAGAATCTATCCTCCACATTCTGTAAACAAAACTCCTACTCAATTAAAAATGACCTTTGTAGAAATAATATGTCATTAATGGTCTTAGGCGGGTATCACCAAAATTATATCGAGAACTGGCCAATGGAAAACATTCGACACTGGCCGAATTAGAACCGCTTCCTTCTTGAATGCGAGTTGGATCCTTATTGCCGGTATATTGAATAAATCTTGGTCCTTGAAGTGTTATTTTGTTGGTGTCATTGGCTGGTTGTTATGTATTGTACGCCACTCTTAACACACAAAGGTGAAGAGAAAGGCGGGTCTCATATAATAACGTGGGAAATGGAGAGTGGTAGCTTACATAAGTGACTGGCTCGATTCGAACTCGGGCCCTATCGCTAACGAGACGGTGACTATCACAAAGATATTCATGCCTCCTTGCATTATTCAGTAATGTATTTAGTAAACACAAACATTAAATATGGAATCCTAGTTGAATCCATGTATTAACCATGCGTCAAGCGATCTTCTTACTAAGTCAAAGTTTGTTACTCAAACTCTCCTTTGCTCCTGGTTTAATTAATCGATTTTTAAAACGTTGCATATGTGAATGTTGATAACGGAGACAGTGATCATGTTCATGGTATGGTTTTTACCCCAACTCATAGGAGCCTTTTAAGTGGTGGGCTTAATAGGTAGATTGATCGAAAATATGCTCGAAAATGTTTTTTTTAAACTCATAACTGCCGGAATTTGAAGACACATATTTGCTGTAATAGGGGAAGTGCATCTTCCCAGCTAGTTCACATATGCCCTCACCCCTAAAAAGATGAACCAAAAAGAGTACCAGTGTTTATTGCAAAACTTATTAGACTCAATTATCAGACGCGCCATGGTTCTACTTCACACTTCAGTTATCTCGCCAAACATGTTTAAATCCTCCGTCTCACAAAAACACATCAATTATTACGGCAATGACGCTTATATCGTCATAAAAAACGTTTGAATGAATCCCTTTCAAAGGTTTGTTGTAGGATGTGTTTCTTTTGAATTAACAAAACTGTCTTAAAGATTTCTTCAACATTAAAACGTCGTAACTAAGTCTGAATTACTTCGGAGAACTTTTTGAAGTTCAAGATATATTTGCTGTTTAATCGTCTGTTCAGAAGTAGTCGCTCATGACAATTGTCGAGTTATGTAGGATTAGATGAAGACGTTTTTGAGAATTTCTTTTAGTTTGGTTCAAGTTTATTAACTTGTCGTTTACTTTTTTGTATTTCGTATATTTTTGTTTAAATAGCTTGTAATTGACCAGCCTCTCAACATCGTCTACGGGAAGTTCAAATTCATGCAGTATCATTGGTTAACAATGTTACTAATTTTACAGGTCAAATTTCTCCTGGTGGTTTGAAATTGAGTATCTATTAATTATGACTTTGTATTTAAATGTGTACTGTTTCATAAGACGGATAGTAGTTCTTTTAATTGCAAAACAGGACGGGAGTAACAAGAAATGAGTATGTTAAAAAAGTCAAACATCTGTTTATTGTCTTAAGTTGACGGTGTCTGAGATGATAGCGGACGGACGTAAGAAAATATTAAGTACGGAAAAAGGTGAAGGTTGTCTTCACATAAAATGTTTGTTAAACCGTCTCAATGATACTTTGACACATTGACTACCAGCAGATGTAAAAACTCTGTAGTACTTCTTACCTCACCCCTGACCACTTAACTATTTTTACGACTCGTTTGCTGTGAATTGGACATCTCTTTTGTCCATTTAAAGCAAACGCCAAGACTGAAACAGCTGTCAGACATTTCAGTTCAAGAGGTGCTTCCTGAGCTTTGATAATCCCAAAGACACCAAGTAACAGATTCAGTTACCTCCCACGACTATTGTAAAGGTGTTAATTGCATTGTCAGAAGTGGCAAGGCAGAAAGGAGAAACACATTGAATTGTGATTCACCGGAAGCTTGATTCGAGTATTTTGACTTGATATGAAATCTACGAGCAAACACTGTTTGGCTGAAAAGGAGTTGATAAAATTTGATTCCCATTATCGTGAAGCATCCCGCCCATGGGAGCCACTAACGCATGCTTTTTGCAGAAATATGCCAAGAGATCCCTGCCCAGAGACAAAGAGAAAAAGATAATAAAGATTTAAAACAACGAGAAATCTGAAGGAAGACACGTGGTAATACTTTAAATAAAGCAGAAGTGTAGAGTAGTATTTTTTTTGGGGGGGATTACTATACTGCCATATAGTAAAGTTTTACATTATTCGTAATTTTTAAAAATGATGTTGATAAACATCACGTTTGACCAGTACGGTGATACTTGAATAATTGTTTTAGTGTGGTTGGTTCATTTGATATCAATTTTTTAAGATAACTATGACATAACCTACCCCAATAACTTACTTAGGGGGGGGGGGGGTAAGGGCTGATATGTACCCCCGCAATGACTCAACCGAGTTATCTATGATCCTTATTATATCTAAAAATTGAATTTTGCAATTCGTCCCAAAAACCTTCACCCTTGTGTCATTTCGATCTGACAGATAGTAAAAAATCAAAATCATTCGAATTTATCGGCAATGTTCGCAATTGAAAGGTGTCGCCGAGATTAAAACACTTACAATGGCCTTAACTATGCCATATAATTAATCAGTTTTGTTTTATATGTGGGTAAAGTAAAGTTACCACCTACTTATGTTTTAACAAACTTTCAATAATAATTATTCAAGTGATCAATTGACAGTTGACATCCATCGTATAAACATCTTAAACATTGCGAAAAACTTGCTGATTACAGTCACAGTGCTTTATTTAGATTTATTTGAATGAACATTTTTTTAATGTCATCATGAATCTGTTTTGAAACTATGATCGGTCCATATCCAAGCACTAAGTCATCCCTAGGATAAGATATTTAACAATGAAAGTGTACTTAGCCTTATGACTTCTCTTCAATTTGTCGATGGATATTGCACAAATCTTGGCAGTTCTGTAATATGTTTACATTTTTGTGTCATGTAATACATCAAATATAGAGTAAACATCTCAAGTTATACATTTCATCGTTAAAGAGTTGCACCTTTTTACAACTCAAGAATATCGGTTATCTCCTCATATTAAAAATTGTAAGAGTGCGTTTTTTTAACGTAGCAAGTTGTTTTTTGGTTCAAATGAGAAGAGAAATTAATTTGGCAGCTAACAAATATTTGCAATGTGTATATCAGTTTCAATAAAGATAGTTTATGTATCCGGTTTAACATGAAACTTATTTCATATTTATTCATTTTGGTTTCGAAACGAGATCGTATGATTATTTAGATACAAATTGCTAGAAAAGTTGGCTACTCTCCAAAGAAAAAGTATGAGTTCTTTGAGGAACGATTATTAAGACAAGATAAACAGAATATTAAAAGTAAAGTCATGAACTAAATCTATTTGAAGGAAAAATCAAGAAAAATAAGACGAACAAAGAAGATACGAGGGAATGATTAAGCATGAGATACTTGATAACTCGACAAATTAAAAGTTACAAAGGGAGTAAACCAAATTTTAAGTTTTCTTTTTTTTAATTGTACAAAGAAAAATTATCTAAACTTAATTTTGTATACCATAACATTAATAGTTATAATGAATATGGAATTTACATTATATAAGAATATTTTTTTATTTTTTATAATAAGTACTTACTTAATATAAACTTCAATATAATCATATGGTAATTATACAAACCATATATAAAAACATGTTTGTAAATATAAAGTAGGAATGAATGAAAATTTTATTACCCTATTTTTGGTCTTGTATGAAAGATCTTTTTTTTGTCACACCTTTATGAGGTGTAAATTTTGAAAGGAATAAATGAAGAAAGTGGACCGAAAGCCTTAAAAGCTAAAGTCACTCTTCGCAACGCAAAAATCGTTGTAAAGCGACAACTGTACTCATCGATAGAAATCTACCAACTGTCAACATGCCCGCATTAATGAACTTTTCAAAATATATCTGCATAAACAGGAACTTGAACCCTGACCTGTTTCCGGACGCTCTACACCTGCCAAACACGTTGAAAGTTACCGCCACTGGATTGGGGTGCAACCAGCTCAAGCCGGAAGATATAGGACGTGAATTTAAATGTTTCTCTCCTAATCTCATTAACTGAACTAGAAAAATTGAGTACTCGACACTCGTAGAGAGTACAACCACGCACATCAGACACAAAGAGACATAACTATGTCAAAACAGTTTTATTTTCAAAATATTGAATTCCAGCTTTTAGGGACACATTAATTAATCCTCTGTGCAAAATTTCAGATTTCTA
>JAUUEB010077290.1:0-15582 GCA_032362205.1 Clione limacina | reverse complement strand
AATACAAAGCAAATGTAACAGGTTAAAATAATGTATCATATTAATAATGTTCCAATCTAGTCTATATGATTATATCTTATATCTAGGACGTAAGGAACGATCTACTTATCGTGTTCACACCTTTTTCTTCTTTTCTACCATCTCTCAGGCCCGTAACCAGGAAGTCATTTAGGAGGGGGGGGGGTGTCAAAGTGTGTTTTTGGAGGGGCAGACTAGCGTGGACATCCGCATGATTTTATCCCCAAAGGATATGAGTGTAAATTGACTCGTACAGGGGTCACTTTATTTGGCAATTTGACCCGTTCATCAGGGGTGTAGCAAGGGATTTTTGGTTAAGGGGAAATTATGTAAACATGCCGAGCGTATAGCGAGGCAAAAAAATTTGAAATACGAAAAATGGTGCATTTTAAAGTAAATTGGGTGTCCGATGGGGGAGTGATTGACTTCTGCATGATTTCATCCCCAAAATGTATGAGAGTTAATTGACCTCTACAGTGGTCACTTTCTTTGGTAATGTTATCCGTTCATCAGGTGTCTAGCAAGGAATTTTTATTCGGGTAGATTATGTAATAAGTCGATCTTAGCGAGGCGATATGTTTTGAAAAATGGAAGCTAAATGGTTCATTTTAAAGAAATGTTGGTACTCGGTGGAGGGAAGGGGGGGTGATGGACATCCGCATGATTGACTCGTACAGTGGTCACACACATCTTTGTAAATTTGATTCTTTCAGAGGTGTGGCAAGGAAATTTTGATGATATGATTATTTAACAAGCCGAGCGTAGCGAGGCGGAAAAAATTGAGATATTGAATCAAAATGGTGCATTTAAAAGCAATTTTGGTACCGGGTGACCACAAAAATTTCAACCGCCAATCTGGCGGACAGCTTTTGGATTTTACCCGCCAGGGCCAAATTGTTCCCGCATTTGGTGGAAAGGCGGGTTGTTTCCTCAGGCCTGATTACAATGAATCAAAGTTTAAGTTAAGTAAAAGTTATATAAGACAATTATTGATGACTAAGTTATCTCTGGTCAACTGGTATAACAATTAGATCTATCCTATCTCAGTTGACCACTGACTCTTGTTGACAAGTTCCTCTTTGACCTCTCACCTCTCATTATGATTGGAGAGTTCCTCTAAAACATCACAGAGGACTTTACCCACATCTTCCTGAGAACTGACCGTGTCTGCCCGACTGAAAGATCCCAGAGACAATGGACCACCTGCTGATGGTCGTGAGTCACCCGCACCACTTTTCTGAAAGGATAGAAAAACAAATATCAAATAACAATTTCAAGATTGATCAAAACAAAATTAGAGTTTGGAGCAAAAACTATCACATTATTGACAAATTTATTGTAGCAAGTAGTAAGACATTGTACATTCTTTTAACAAAACAGAAATAATGAGGGGAAAAGAAATTACCTTAAATTGTATCATATAAGTTGACTAACATTCTGAATAAAAACCATTTTTAGAAAGCTATTGTAGAAAAAGTTTTCAATTCTATTGTTAAATCAAATTTTCCCTTCTGGATCAAGGTAACAATTCATGCTAACAGCTTAATCAGTTCCAATCTATAATTCCCACTACATTAAAAACAATATCTCTTGACATATTCATTTTTCCCCCTTCCACAGTAGATAATCTAATAATGCTATGAAAAGAAATGTCCAAATTCGTGGTAATATAAAGTTTTCTGAAGAAAGTAATGCAAATTTCAATTTTAAATTGTTTCTACAAAATGTCAACTAACAAGTGCTGTTCACATAAGTTATTTTGATTATGATTTATCATCATGCTCTGTAATGTATTTTAGATATTTGCCACACTCCACATACAGTAAACATTTAAAAAAATACATGAAAATACAGATGACTAACATTAGCATAGGAAAAGAATCCCCTCTTATGATCGACTCCATCTGGACTGTCCATCCTTAGGTCCTGTATACCAGAGTCTTGTGAAGGGAATTCATGTTTCTTCTTCACCTCCTCATAAGGCTCCAACTTGCTGCTGATGCTTAGACTCTGGATGTCAGCAGATGTCTTCTTGATAGAGTTGAAGATATCCTCAGGATTCAAGTTCTCCGTCTCAAAGTCATCCGGATGACCCTGACTTGACCTGAGTATGAGATTGCAGATAATGTAAGATCAACTATAAACATGTCCTCATTATTATTAACAGCATAGGATAACCACTGTTTGACTGAGTATGAGCATTGATCATGTAAAATGTGTGATATAACTTTATACAAATATTTTCTCATAATTTCTTAAAATATACAAGGACCAAGGTACTGTGCTCCCTATGGGACTTTTCTTCTTTATTCACTGATCACTCTATATAATTACCAAAACAAACGCATCTAAAAAAGAATAAGGGCTTCCCTATTTTAACTGGAATATTCAACTTTGACCTAAACTAGGTGGCCTGGAGAGGGGATGAGACAATAACTCTTTTTGTAAAAAGAAAAATTAAAAAAAGGTTTCTGATCAAGGAAGGAAACCCAATGTTCTTTATTATGACATCGACACAAATATAAAAAACTATACAACCAGAATTATGAAATAGTCAAATGATTCCAAACTTCTCGTGTTTCATTTGCTGAGAAAATATATTGCAAACATGACATTTTTGAAATGAAAAACACAATCTAATGAAAATCATTCTTCCTATTTGTAAACATTGTGTACATCAACCTGTTGACACTTTTCTACCCAGTTTTAAAATCTTGACTATCTTCTCCTTAGGCCCATTTTTTTTAATGTGCATCAACTAATCTGAGACTTTTCCTAGTTTTAAGGACCACATGAATATCATCCACTGAGGCTGTTTTATAAAGCCTTTTTAGATAAAAACCACCACCACACATATAACTAGCTTAAACCTGAAAAAGAAATAACACTACAACTGACCTTGAGGGTGGCCTTGACCTATTGTGACCTTGTGGACTAGTAACGTTTCGTGGAGACAAGATATCACCCATTCCTTCATTTGCTGTGCGGACATGACTGCTAAGTATTCTTGTTGCACCATCCTGTAGTAAATGACAAACAATAAAACTAATCATATCAAACTAATCGTGCAACTAGCATATTTAGTGGCTAAATAATGAGTACTCATTACTTATAAATCAAATACAGTGAATACACAAGTTCTAGGTTTGTTAATTATCACCCTTCTTTAAAATAGCAGTTACATCTGATTTCTTCCAGTTAGATGGAATATTACCTTCCTCTAAAGATTTATTAAAATTATAGCTAATGGAACACTAAGTTCAACACTAAATTCTTTTAAAATTAAAGCTGGGATCTTAGCTGAACCAAATGCTTTATTTGGGTTTAGGCTTTTTAGCTTTTTTTCAACTGCTAACCTAGTTAAGACTATATCACAGATATATTGGTTTTTATTATGGGGATCTAGTTCAGGTATATTATCCATATTTTCTGAAGTAAAAACTTATGAAAAAAAGTTGTTTAAAATGTTTGCTTTTTCTGAATCTGACTCTGTTAGAGTACCATCTGGTTTCAGTAAGTTATTAATTCCAGTTGTTCTTTTTAATTTTGTGTTGACATACTTCCAGAAGCTTTTAGAAATTGTTTTAGATTCAAGTGCAATTTTTTTTTTCATAACATTCCTAATTCCTAACAAAGCCTGCCACAAAATCAACTCAACTTTCTTGCATGCTTTGCATTTGGCTATCTCTTACATTATTAACATCATCTTATTCATTGTTTGTTTGCAGGTATATTTTGTCAGGAAATTGCTGCTAAAACCAATAGGTTCATCAAATGCAGCGCAAAACAAACATCATAAGAAAACCAACACCAGAAGAGCTAACAAAATGATTCAGTTTTCCTTACCTGGAATGTTTTGGGAAGCTCAGAGAGCAGGCGAGAAAACTCTGGAGGATTAAGGTTGAACAGAGCTATCAACACTGACTGAGCTGACTGAAATACAGAGACAAAAATAATTATTTCTAAAATCACTAAGGAAAATTATTTCTTAAAGCTGGGAATAAATTGTAGACCCCAAAAAAGGTAAGAAAGTGGCATCAACATCAGCAGATAACCAGGACAAGAGTATTTTGGGAAAATATCATCTGTACACGCTTTTTTTTATAACATTTTCAGAGGAATTAAAGTGAAACTATTTCTCTCTCTCAAATAATAGCAAAAAAGAAGTAAAATCCAAAAGCCGACCAATTGTCAATAAAAAGCGATTAAACAATATTTAGATTCAATTATCAGGAGTTATACCATGTAAAAAATAGCCTTCCCTGTGTCTAAAAATTGTCCTCAAAACGAGGTCTCTTGTGCACCAGCATGTTATCAAATGTTTAACGCCTTGGCACTCTTTGTTAACCCAACACATAAAATTGATTGAAATAAAATTCATTAATGGTCATAATCCTGAGTTGGAAGCAATAATTAGAGAATTGTCTTAAAAGCTAAAGCCCACACCACAATAGAGTCAAAGGTCATACCTTTCTGACGTCAGCATTCTTTGGATCTGTGGTTGAACTAATGACTTTGGACACAGCTAGCCTGGCATCCATTGTGTTGACAAAGTCTGAGGGATCCATTGACAGGGTTAGACTGTGCAGATATGTCAACCCAGACACCCGAACCTGAACAATGAGAAGCAAACACATTGAGGGGAAATATCAAATAAGAGACAAGTTTTTATCTCTGTCCACTCCTATTCAAATATTTAGAAGAAAAAAGCATCATCCTAGTGTAAAGTCTAACAAGAAGTTTTTCAAATGATCCCCAGAGCCATATTTCTAGAATTTGAGTTTGCAACATAATTGTGATCACTAAGGCTATAATATACAGTTTAAGGTTACTGGAAGTGTCAAAGTGGCCCACTGCAATCAAAGGCTGTGTTTCTCAACCATTTTTAATGCAGACCTATGTTTCAATCATCAAAATAATTAACAATATTTTACTACATTTTCTTATCAGTAACATGGAATCTCTATAAAACAGCATCTACATAACAATCTCTACCAAGACTCACCCTCTGATTATGACCTTGAGACTGGTCAACGATGAACTTGGACAGGACAACAAACTGCTGGTCATAAGGGAAACAATCCCTGATCACATCTAGGGCCTTCTGTACTTTGTTAGAAACCGAGCCTAACATCTCACTACCAGCCTTTGTAAGCAGACGTGGCAGTAAGATGTGAAGCCAGTCTCCCAGGTCACCGCTCTGTACATAGACTAGCTCTATTAGGGTATCGAGGAATACTGTGAACACCTGTTTTTCGGGAGAGTAGTTAATCTAGATCAACACACAAATAATGTAGTATCCTGTGCTTATAGTGTGTGCCCTGCTAAATATTACAGGGCAGCACACACTAGTTCACTTTTACATAACAGTTTTCCTGGTCAAATTGAACTTTTTAGAATAATAAGATACAAACTTAAATTTATTTCAAGATTTTTTTAATATGATGAAAATAAAAATATATTCATGAAAGAAGAATATAATATTGCAAGGAAAACTGATAATGTAACAAGTTGTAAGCTACAATAACTTAGGTTAACTTAAGTTAACTTTAAAAACTTGTAAGGCATTGATGTAGATATTCTTGTTTTGGTGATTGATTGTACGTGAATGGTCTACAGTAAAATAACCCATACTCATTACTGAGCTTCGGGTAATTAGGAGTTAGACTGCTGTCTTTTTAGACAACGGCATTTGAGATAGTTTGTCATTGCTTTCCTCACCAACTTTACTTTGCTTGGCCTAAAGAAGATAGCTATTCGAACCCGCAGTGCTCTTGGTGATAGAACGTCGCTCTAACCAACTGAGCTATCTACACCCCTCCATTAAGTTAATGTAAAACAAGAAGTCAATCACCTTGTTAAAGAGCCAAAAACATATTTCTTTCAACATAGCTTTTACTTTCCTAAGCCTTTAAAGTAATTGCATATGTAAAATGCTGACCAATGGAAAGGAGTGAGGTAATGAGTTAATTTGGCTTATATTAGTCAAGTTTTATAAGGAAAAAAGAAGACTCAGACTCACTTTGCTGTGTGGATCATGGAACATTCTAGTAAACATTTCAGACACTTTCTTCAGCTCTACACGACTGCGGGACATATAAGAAACAAGTTATTTGATACATCTTCTTTAAAACAGTAAACAATTCAAGATGATAAAAAATTAAAAAAAAAACATAGATAATGTGATAAAAGCGTACCAAAAAAAGCCTAGAATTGGAATTTTCCATTAACCATGAAACTTTCTTTGTTCCAAGGAGTAAGAAACTCAGAAATTAATTTCAGTTTTCAATGATCATGATGATTCAGTAACAAATTGTCCTGCAGTAAAATGTATATCTATAAGGTTCTACGGTATATTTAATATTGAAGAGTAAAGAACATCCAAATCATAACAGACAAGTCACAATCTTGTGCTATCCAAATCATAACAGACAAGTCACAATCTATCCAAATCATAACAGACAATTCACAATCTTAAATTAACCGAGATTGGTAAGAGATTTTGCAGGAGTTTGATCAAATTCTTTGAGGATTATTTTTAATGTAGAGAATTTATGTTATGTTCTGTCATCTGTTTGCATTTAAAAGAGCTTTTGATTTTAAAAAATGACGACGGATTCAAATAGTAAATTTCTTTGTTAATCCTGTCTAAGTTATCAATGCAATCTGCATTTCCTAATCAGTGGATTTAAATCCTGTGACTGGTCATAACTTGTGAAGTATCTGTGCGACTTCTGCTGAATTCCTTTCTCTGCTCGTCACATTCCCCCAGGTGGTTTTTAATATTTTTGTTCCTAATATTTTAGTACTGTTCACCAATGACTTAGAGGGATATCTTCTGTATTATTTGTCTATACCTCTCATGTGACATATGTTTTGGCAACAGCAGACAGTCAAGAGGAGAGAGATATATGCTCTTGTTGAAAGTCCCTTCCCTCTTTGCACAAGGCTATAAAATCAAGAAAATCTACAGCACATCAACAATAACATTGATGAAGAGAAAGTCAGTTGGAGAGAGAGGGAGGAAGAGATAGAAGACAAGACTCTTACCTAAGACACCTATTGCTACGTAGTAAATGCTGCAATGATAAAAGTCCATCCTTGCGGTCCAGATGAGATGAACTTCCTAACTGACTGATGATTGAGTGCATATCCTGAAGACATAAGAAAAAGGAAAGTTCATGTTAAACACAGCAGCAATAGGAATGCCACAGCCTGGAGCCAAGATTAGCTAATATGGCTTTTCTAAACCATGTAAAATAAAGTCTAACTCTTACCTCTATCTCAATCATAAACTTTGGTACTGGCAATTAAGATGACTAAGAAACCCTTTAACAATTAATATCTATTCACTATAGGCAAGAGTAAGTTTATATGTCTTACTTTCAGAAAATAATTAAAAATCTAGGTCAGAGTCAACTGACATCTTTTTCCAAATGTTACTAAGTTCACAGTTCACAAAATCAATTATTGACTATCTAATTATCAAGTTGTGCATTTTCATATAGAAAATCTATTCTGTGGTGTCCTTTGTCTATGAAGGTTTCTGGATTATTTACACTACACCAGGGGCATTGGAAGATAAAAGGGGCAGGGGCCCCTGCAGTTTTCGGGGCCCCTGAACTACACTATAAATTACTTTGAATCACTTTTTTCAAACCCCTCGAAAACTGAAATAAGCCTTAGTCCCCTTTTATGGCACCAACAGGGAGGTAAAATAAACCCATAATACTGTATGCATAACTTCCCTAATAGAAGTTGAAGTAAAATTCTTAAACATTTAATCAAGTCTAAATTTGTTCATTTAGGATTTAAAAATCCCACAAAGTGTCACCCCCTATATATATATATATATAAACAGATATAACGAGCCATTTGTTAACACATTCTATATTTCCATGCCACAGTTACAGAATATGTTCCAACTAGTTTAATTATTGTACCCATAACAAAACTGCTATTATATTTGGAGTTTCATTACCACTTTTTGCTGTGATTTCTTTCCAAAGTAATATGTGTGATGGTTTAAGGGTAAATATTATAGATTGAGCAAAACAGCTAGGTTTGTATACAAATGGCTCAGAGCAGTACAAAATTGTTGATTCAGCAGCAGGGTGGATGGACAACAAGTACATAAAGCACTGAGCGCTGCTCCTCCTATGTTATATGGAAATGTTTGAGATTGTTAGTAAAAAATAATAATAAGTGTTAGATAAATGTTTTCACCATAGAGTAGAAACAGCTCATTACCACAATATCAGGGTCTGACGTAACTGTGATATTAAAGGGCTGCATGTATAGATAAGTTCCTGGGGGTGATATTAACAGGAGTGATATTAACCCTATTGAGATAACCATGTGTGGTAATACGGAATCTACTGTTATTTCATGATGATATCCTAGAACTGTCAACCTATCAGTAAATACAAGGTTTCATTGCAACAATCAAGGGTTTAATGTATGAAAACAAGAAAGTCATTTAGTTTGAATTTTATTCATGGAATAAAAATGAGGACCCCCTGAACATATTAACATGATAATAATAATTAAAACTAAAACTATTACTTTTATAAGGAAGGCCTGATTGGGTTCATAATTTCTAAAAGCAGACAAACACATAAAATGAAAAGCATGGAACACATGTTCTTCACCTTTCAAACTAGTGACATTGAGCAAATTAAAAGGAAACAATAATCTTGATCAATCATATTTATTTTGTGATGAACCTGAAGATAGTCTCAAATAAGGGCCCAGGTAGACCTAAGAAAACCTGGAAGGAGTTTGTGCGGAATGATCAGGTGGTGATGGGCACGACTGCCATCAACCCCTGTGACCCGCCCAGCTTGGCGTGGGAGGTTGAGAGATGTCAGGCTACCTATGTAGAGGATTAATCCAGGCCCGCATAAATAAATATATATGGATATGATGATGAACATACATTCACTTCTGAAATAATATGGTAACTGTTGATACAGCTTTCGACCTTGATCAGAAGGTTTAAGAGTTTTGGGTGCCTTACAAAATCAGAACATGAACATATTGCTTTAAAAATAAAAAAACAAAAATAACTTTTTAAAAGCAGATTATTGACTGCAGATTTGTTTGCAACTTTTATCTTAACTTACAACAATGACTAATCCTGACTTCTACAAGTGGCACAAACCTGTTATAGTATTGCATATATAATATCATTTTTAATTTTAAAAAAGGTGGGAAGAAAGAAAAAATAGGCTTTAGCAATAATAACAACAATTTGGGAATTATCTCTTCATTGAAAGGGAATGGATTGGTTTTGTGAGAAAACATGCAATCAGTCAAAACAAATATTAGTCTTTAGTTGACACATTCAAGTGTTAGCACATTAATTAAAAAAACTTGACAGCACTCATTTGTTAATACATCAACACTGAAACAGGTTAGTAAAGACTTTAGTCAAAGGTAAATAATGCCACTGGTGTCATTGTTTTGTAGAATTGAGAAGTGAGAATCAGCTAATCAAGAATGTCTATATTTCTTCTGAACCATTTAGGTTGGAATACACATTTATAAAAAAATAATCCTTGTTTCATTAAAGAAGAAAAAGAAATCTTCAAAATTAAGACAATTTGGCATGCGGTTAACAACATCTAGATTTTTTTTAAAGATGTACAGAAGTAAGAATAGAAAGACAATTCAAAACAAATGTAAATTTTAGACTTATGATGTATACCAATCTGGACAGTATGAGGAGTTGCTACAAAAACAAGGCATTCAAACCATCACATCAACTGAAAAAGCTGAGTTCAGTATACATACTTCAAATAAGAATAAGAAAAACCTAATATGTGACACCTCCAGTCAACAGATTCCATTTGTCACACTTTTAACATTTGAGATATTGTCTTGTGAAGGTGATCAAGGGATGTCCTATCAATTCCTTTTCCTCAATTATTTTACTTCATGAATAATAAAGATTTTAATACAAATTCAAGATTTGTTTGTGAATTTTGTGACACAACAGTTCCTCTGAAAACATGTTTACAAATGTTTGAAGGCCCTTTTCTCAAAACCTTGTTTTTCTCATATCAGGCCTATATAACTGCAAAACTTCACCATTTTTGTTCCAGATGTGTGTCTATCTATATGCCACATATTTGCAACCTTTTGATAGGGAATGTCACATATTGGATCAATCAATTCGGAAAGAGAGATAATAAAAGGGAAACACATTTTAAGTTCAATGTGATTCTCAAGGTCAAATAAAACATTGTGGATGCTCAAATACAGGAAAAAAGAATAGTAACACCATTGATGAGCAGACTTCCAGTATTATATCTCACAGTTAAGAGAAGGGATAAGATGACAGCTGATAACAAGATGGTAAATGTAGGTGAAATATTCTGTCACACATTGCACATTTATATAAATATATATAGATGTGCATAGAAACACACAACAAGCATTTTCATTATTTGGAAAAAAAATACACCCACAGATAGAATGTTTCTAGTAGAAAACAAACATTGCACCAGTTATAGTAGAAAGATAGTCACCTCTGTCACTCCGTAGCCTGATGAAAAAGATCTAGTTCTTCCCCTTGACTGCAAATAGCAGCATTGAAAAAAGGAGTCCAGATTTTAGTAGGAATTTAGAAAAATGCCAGCTTTCCATAGAGACAAAATAAAACAAAAAAGCAAAAAATAGCCGAAAATAAAATAATTTTCAAACATTTCTAGGTTAGTATGTTTTTGTAAAATTTTCTGAGGTTGTATTCTTCACAAAATCAACATGAATTGATATGAAATAACAAAACTAATAACATCAGATTTCTGCCAAACAGATATAATAAATGAACAGTCGGGAGGGAAAGGGTTAAAAGGACATTATGACAAGAGGGTTTGCTAACTATATTCAACATATCAAATGCTGTAAAAGCTGTAGGTAGGACTAATTGTGGGAAGGGGAAGTAAGGACCATGACAATATCTAACAAAAGAAGCATTAAAAAATAAGCTCTTAATATAATATTGGGAAGACAATTTTCAGTATAATCTATTAATATTTTCACAAAGTAATTGTCCTATCCTATCTGATAAAACAATAATTTTTTATAAGACAAAAATCCCAAACTCCCCAAAAAGTAAGAAAGCTGACAGCTGTTTTTAGGAACAAATTCCAGAGTTTAACAAAAACATAACAATTCTGCAGTGAGCACAAATCACTTCATCGTTGCTTTTCAGCTTCAATCACTCCAACTATTTGGTGGTTTTAAATGTTTTGGCAAGAACAACTTCCACTTGTGTTAAAGGCATAAGCTGGTTAAATTCAACAATTATTTCTCCACTTCCAAAAGTGAACACAAGCAAGCGTAAATAAGATATAAATAATGATCACACACATAAAATGATACAAACTTAATCCCAGAAACAAAGAGGTATATTATAAACAAACACAGCGGTACAACATCAGTTATTCTTTTTCATTCAAACATTGCATCCTTGCTCATGTTATTAAGACAATTATTCAGATATCAACAGAAGTTCTAAAATAAATATTCCTAGCTTTAAAAAACATTGAACATTGAACAATAAGAAAGCTTATACAAAATCTAGCTTGATTAACAATTCCTGAGGATGATTATGACAAAAATACTGGTAGCTGTTAACGCACCATGATATATACATAAACTAAGTAAACGTAGCATATAATCAGTTTACTGTCAGAACTCAGTTTACACTAGCTTTATATAAAATGTAAAAATTAATGGTTTAATCATATAGCCATGCATCTGCAAATTATATATGTACATCAAAAACAAGGAAAAATGAAAAACATGGTAGTTGCTTAGGGTACAATTTTCTTTTTACAAAAATGTTTGATCTGCTGTAAGCATCAATCAACTCTTTAGGGGTATTGTCAAAGAAATATTTTATCAATGTAGCTTATAAAGCAGGATGAATTTCTTTTGAAAGCTTCTACACTTCAAATTCTTCTGTGACTTTTGTAATCATCTCTTAACAGTTAACATTTGTTAAAATATGTTTTTTTTTCTTTAATAGTTTCTTCAACAAGAATAACAAATACAAGTTTATGTTCATCTGAATGAAACTAAAATGATTAAAGCACAAAAGCTACATGAAGTTTGACTGGCCAAAAGAAATATGTTTCTGTTTGGTGATGATTGAAACACAAGTACAACACAGATCTACCATCTATTTTACCCGTAACTAGAAAATATTACAATTTGAACTTTTTGAGGATCTTTTGCCAAGATATTACATCTACAAATAAAAAGAAAAAAAATATCTTTCTAGAATTAAAAAAAAACTTTAAATCTAAATAACAAATAATCTTTAAGAAAAATCAATACTTCTTAGAAAAGCTATTGCACAACTCACATACAACTGCTATCTATATTTTCTCCCATTATGGTTGAATTTCATATTTTGTAATAGCAGCACATTGGGATTCTTTTGATAATTTTTTTCATGTTTGTCCATTCAAATTCGTATTTGCATTTTAAACTTTTTACATGTAAGTATGCAAAAATGATTTTCTTATGTTTAATTAAAAAAATAAATAAAACCAGAGAACAGGGTGAGAGGCTTACTTATAAGTCTTTTGGGACTAACAAAAATAAAGACTTGAGGATAAGGTAAGGAAAAGATATTTTGTAAATTGTGCAAGGATCTTCATCATCACAGGGTTGGTCATATCAACCATGGTGCTATTATAAGGATGCTTTATTTGCTATCATAAATAGCATGTAAGGTGAAGCAAGGTATATTCACATCAGTCTGACAAGTCTTAGCACAATTATCTTAATGCCAGACAAAACTGCTATTAAATTAGTTATTCTTAAAAGCCTTATATTTTCCCCATCTGGGAGAATTGATTGATATAAAGAGAGGTAATACAAAAGTATGAAGTGGCTATGGAAGATCTACCAATGACAAAATTCAGACTATGATCATTGATATTGCTACAAAAAAGAAGATGTAACAAGGAAAACCCCTCTAGCACTTACATCAATAATTTACGTGAGTTTAAAAACAAAAACAATAGCGATGAATCTTGAAAAATAAATATCCTGAGGTACCTTTCTTCTAGCGTGTTGTCTCCTCTCCCTATCAGAAGACTATAATGAAAGAATTGATACAATAGGTTATATATAGATTGCCACTGAGTATTAAGTCCTACAAATATTTTTGTCCAAGAAGGGAGGTAAGGTTGCATAATAACATTCAGAAAAAAAAACTCATTATGTACCATCAATAAAAGAAATACATTTTTTTTACAATCATCTTTTTTGCCTCCAGTTTAGTATTAGGTATCAAATTTGTACCAGTCACTGATTTCTTAAAATATTATCCAGATGTCAAACAACATAAACATGCACAAATGTTTATAATGACTTTTTATAATAACCATTACATTACAAAGGAATACACAAAGTGGCTGGGGGAGTTTCTAAAAACTTGTGCAATTGATATAATATTTATATTGTGATATAAATTTGTTGGGAGAATTGTCATGAACACAGAATATTGACAGCAAAGATGAGGTTGATCATGAGATTTCTTATATAGGGTTAACACAGAAATTTGATCTCTTATAGAAGACATTATTGAAGCTAAACTGGGTGGGCTATAAAAATATATAAAAAAAGATGACTTAAAATGACATCAGTTAGATGGATAATTTGCCTGCACTGCAAAAAGTTTAACATTCTATTGTGTTGATAGTAAGTATAATAAGCAAAAAAACATTCAGGCAAAATGGCCTAAAAGAAATATGTGCAGAAAGCATACTGTTAAAAAAGCACCAAAGGTCTCTCAGATTTCAAAATATAAAATATCAACATCTGCCTCCTTTTGAAAAGAAGTGTCACTTTGTCATTTTCCAAACATACATTTACAAGTTTTACAAATTACAAACACAAACAATTGTAAATGTGAATTTTGGTATATGCAGGTAAAGGGAAAAAAGTTATAAAAAACAACTTTTTTTCTTCCATTTGTTGAGACACAATGGCATACATTCTTAAGTAGCAGACTAGTTAAACAAATTAATAAGCCAATCACAAGTCAAGCTGCTGTGTTTTAATTTCTCACAAATTTGTCATATTAAGAAACTAAAACAAGGTGACTATAAAAATCTTCAAATGTTTTTAATGAGAGTTATCTTTATGATTTATCACCATGCACTGACAGTCTATTATCTATATATATGGCATGCAGTCTGCAAATAGTTGATTAAGTTAAGATGAATTATTTGTCCTGAATTTCAATTCACTCTATTCATAGTCTTTACTAGTTTTGCTATTTTGATAAGAGTGTTAGTTTTCTTTCAAAACCAATGGATGACTAAATAACATGACTAAACTTATGTAAAATATGATAGAAATGAGCAATGCATATATGTTTGATGGGTATCCTAAGAGATGACAGAACAAAAACACCAAGGCTGTCTAATTTTTTACAGGGCGTAATGAAGTGGGATATTTAATAGAGAATGGAGGTTTTACAACCATCTTTAACCAACACTATGTCCTTCCTTTAACCCTGAAATAAATACTTTTCAAGACAATTTTCATTACAATGTTTGAAGATAGTTAGGGAAATTCTCAACAAATATTTCCAATGCATATCCCCAAAAGCACAGAAAAAAAATCCTGATTTCTTTCAAAAAGTTAGTGAACGGTACTCACCTCTGATGTTCTGCCTCCATATGAGCTATGCGACCGTTCAGAACAGACACTGGATGTTTCACTGGCTGCGTCATCAGAGTCATACTCATAGCGACGACGTTGAGCACCTTTGGCCTGGAAATGTGTGTCACAAGGTCTCTATATCATCAAATGTGTGTTACATCAATTGGTAAGAATTAGAAAAAAAAACCTTTCAGCTGAACTATTTTACAAGATTGACCACAACTGAGCAAACAGGGTGTGCACATGGAACCTCCGCTAGAAAGTCTTAAGTTATGTGTGAAAGTGAGTAATTCTTTAGCATAGAATAAAAAACTGTACTAACTGAATGAAAAAGGCACTGTCTTGTAAAAAAAAAAAGCTGAAAGAAGACAGAATTCTTCTAAATTTGTAAATCTTTGTTAATTAAAGAACTACCAATATCATAGAATAAAAGTAAAATCATATATAATTGTGCTAGAAATAAATACAGAGACCAAAATAAAATACAGATCCCAAAACCAAACTTAATGTTGAAAACTCACCAAAGCATCTTGTAGAGCATCCTCTACATCAGAGCCTTGCCTCAGCACTCTTTGTGATAGAACAGGGGCTGGGGAAAGGAACAAATAAAGTTTATTATGCAACTAATCAAGTCAGACAGGGTTGTATACTTGCATTTCAAAAGTGGGTCCGAAGGGTCCGATTTCGGACCTGGGGAAAATTTTCAACCCGGGGAATTCCTCCTGAAATTTACGTACTTTTTGTCGTGAATTTACTTTCATTTTGCAAAGATCTAGTACTTACCTGATGTTTTATGTAAGAGAATCTGTAAAAAGACAAATAAAAGCGCTTTCTTGTAACTTGCCCTCATTTTATTCTCTTTTTTACAATTTT
>JAUUEB010077179.1:0-15584 GCA_032362205.1 Clione limacina | reverse complement strand
CTGTCTGTCTGTCTGTCTGTCTGTCTGTCTGTCTGTCTGTCTGTCTGTCTGTCTGTCTGTCTGTTTACACGATAAGTTGATTATTTGTACTTGGATCTCTTTCATTTTTTGGAAGGATGGTAAAGAACCAGTATGAAAAGTTTGCTTATTAAATGCAAAAATATTTGTGAACAATTGAGTTTTGTCCTTCATTGAGTTTGTAGATGTGTTGATCATCGTAGCCTTAAAGGTGGCTCTGCTCATGATTTGGACTTGTGTCAGGTAGCGTGGAAGCTGCTGGGGGTGTCAGAGTGGGCGGTCCTGTCGGAACCCCCGTAACCGCAATGCGCTCTGGTGACAAGGTTTCAAGGTGACAGCTGAGGATGACACTGGAATATAACATGTGGTGCATGCTCATGGGCCACGGTATCTGGTGTTAGGATGGTCCAGGTTGCTCAGGGTAAGCTAAGTTTCTATAACATGTTATTTGTTTATTTGGAAAACACGCTGTACGGTCGATAAAATCATTGGAGAAACAAAAAATAAACCTTTCAATGAGATTTACTAAAATGACAAATCAAAATAAGGGAAGCTCGATTATTAAAATTCAAGCCTCTATATGTCAGGAGGTACTTATACTGCTAGGAATATGATAAAAATGCCCCCCCCCTTTTTTTTTTTACATATATACAGTATTCACAATGACATTAAGAAGGCAATGGAATTATTGATTCGTTGAACCAAAACAAAAGTTAACCCTATGGCCAGGATTTTCAAATGAATATGCATTTAAAGCCCTGTTAAACTATCAGTCATTGCAAGATGTAGTTATTTCAAGATCTTTCTAAATTGTCTCGATCATTAGTGACATGAGGCTGTGAACAAAACAAAATACTTTTTTGTAATACTACATGTCCCCTGATGCTGTGTCACCAGGGGACGATTTCCTAAGTCTGAATCAGTTTGCATCCCGAGATTTTTCGATCAACTTCAGATTAGCAACCACCACTGCGCGTTTAGTAATAAGACTCTACGAGACAATCCCACTTAAGTCCTCAACTCACGCGGAGCAATATCTCGCAGTAGCGTCAAATCAGCCAATGGCAACGCTGCAGGCGCGAGCACGACGAATCGGAAGTCATCGCGCGCTGCGCGCACTTACCAGAGTAACAAAGTAGTATTAGCCGAGCGGTTTTTTACCTCACCTACGTAATGGCGGCAGATGTGATGTTGTAATAAATAAGCTCATCAAAGTCACGACTTTCTTCATTTCATGTACTTGTGGCACTTTCTACATGATTGAGAAATTACGTAGGAAAATCAAAAACCGTTTGTGCCCCGTAGAGAAGACTGTAGATTCCTTTCTCAGTAAGTATTCAAACAATGTACATTCACAGTGGTGTAAATATATATTTTTTTAAAGTGTGATTTAGTCATCCTTAAGTTTTTAATTGTCTGCATTTATCAATTTAATGCATGATAAGTTTAGGACTATGAATACCTTTGTCTTGCTGTAAACTGTACTTTGAATATGTGTAGATAACTTTGTATTGATATTGATTGAAGTTATTACATTTATTTTACGTTTCTCATTTTGAAAAGACAATAATATTATGATAACTTCATTGATGGTTTGGTGATGATAATAGTTATAAAACCCTAAAGTGAAAACGTTCGGAAATTGGATGCTAAAGTTAAGAGAAATTCAGATATACGGAATGAACAAATAAATACAAAAGAAATTAAATTTAACAGCTTTTTTATCTTCATCTTTTATTGTAATTTTTAAACAAATCTAAATGCAGTTAGTTTCGTTCATTGATAATTTTAACAAACATGAATCCTCCAATTGATGAATTTGTTTTATAAACCGTCATTTAAAAGTAATATTGTAAATTTCTACATTTCTAAGATAACGGATAACACATTAATACAAATGATGTTAACTCATCTGATTCCGTCAACATAATTTATAATTACATTATGCAAATAGTTTTGCGCCATACGGACAACTGTGAAGAATTAGTTTCAGGTCTTTGGTAATAATGGTTTGTCTAAAAAAAACATGTTTCCCAGCAGCTACATCAATATGTCCACGAATATTTCCGAGTTAGCATATTAATGCATAAAAACATAAAATAATTTGTTTAAAAAAATGTTTGGTGCCAGTTTGGTTCAGTTTGCTGCATAACATACGAAGTGCTACAAATTATCAATAACAAGACAGAAGCAGTTAATTGTCAGTGCTCCACGATAAGGCGTTTATTTTAATTCTTTTATCAAAAGAGTTCTCGGAATATGTTTAAATAACATTGAAAAGATTAGTACGAAAGAAAAACAGTGTTTATACCGTGAGTATGTCATACCTTCTATACCGTGAGTATGTCATACCTTCTATACCGTGAGTATGTCTTACCTTCTATACCGTGAGTATGTCTTACCTTCTATACCGTGAGTATGTCTTACCTTCTATACCGTGAGTATTTCATACCTTCTATACCGTGAGTATGTCTTACCTTCTACGACGACATTAAATACATGATGATGAGCTTGTTAGAACTAATAATTGCTTTCGGGGTGAATGTCAAATGTAATATGACATAAGACGCTAAGGCAACTAGTCTTAAAACAGTAATGACCTTAAAGCCGGTCAACTGATATACGCATTGGAGTGAATATGATAAGATCACAGTGTCTACCATAGGCATCCAATCGCTCAGGTTGTCGGTGGTTATTATTCTTTTATTTCTGCCTGTCTGTTAACAATAACATACTGTCTATTCTTCCTTTTCCCTTGAATTATTAAACTTTGATACGTCTGATATTGTCTCACTCATTCACTTTTACGCTACTTTTTGTTATCGAAAAAACAAAGTGTTTACAAGAGTATAATAGTATGTAAAGCAGTTTGCTAACGAAATCTCATTTAATTCACAATGTCTTACTTCCTTCGAGCTCATGAGTAGCGAACTCAACAAATAAACACATTCTCGAGCTCATGAGTAGCGAACTCAGCAAATAAACACATTTTCGAACTCATGAGTAGCGAACTCAACAAATAAACACATTCTCAGTTCAAAACCATTGAATGAATCATCATAAAACCAAGAGGTAAATTTATTCAGAAAAAAAACAAATGGGCGTGAAACCGTTAGAGAGAAATCAGATTAAACTGTCACCTGACCGGCCAAGTAATTAATTTTTGAACAAAACAATATGTGACAATAGTTAAAAGCTTATTTGAACAGTGTAGAGTTTGTTTATCAAGTCAACAGAACGGCTGTATCAATGATCGTGTCCCGTAGAGTTAAATATACCTCTACGTCGTGTCTGTCTATACAGAGCATGTTATTGAGTTGAAAGCAATGCTGGCAGACGTGAATAATTGATATTCGTGGATCATTTTGATCTTCTTTCCTCGGAGTCTCATTTGGTCTATGCGTATTAAGGATCAAGCTAAGCCGTTTTATCTCTGATATGTATGAGGTGTTTAATCTCGTTACCATGGTTCCCACTACTTGACGCTTAAAACAACAACTATTATTTACATGTATCAATGTATACCACTGGGTTATATACCTGTTCAAATATAAAATCAATGATTATCTTTTTATTAATTGGAAATAACAAAGAGGCATTGGCATACGAAACTGGTTCCCTTGGTTTAATGTAGTAAAGCATAGAAAAAGTAAATCATCACTTTGATTCTCAAGCCACTTTCAGTTATCAACACTGCATTATGTTTATTCCTTTCAACATTTTCAACTCCTCATTACGTAATTATCAGATGATAAACTACTTTTCTTTAAAAATGTTAGAAGTCTGTTAACTTCAGTTAAGTCGAGTTAGGATGTTATCTGAGGCGACTGTATAAAGTTATATATGGAGAATTGTGTTATGAAGCAGGCGCGTAGCCGGGGGAATGCCCCCCCCCCCGCCCCATTCGATCAAAAATGCTCTAGAATTCCACAATTTTTAACTTATTTTCAAATTGTCATTTTTCCCCATTTGTGATACAAATTGCCCTAAATTTGCACCATTTATAACTAATGTCAAAAATTTCGTGATTTTATCCAAAGTTGTCCCCCCCCCCCATTTCAAAATCCTGGCTACGCGCCTGTTATGAAGTATTTTGATTATGTTGTTAATGTGCTTATTTGAGTGAGATAGATTGCGATAAGTTGAATCAAGGTCTTATGATGATAAATGAGGTATCGTAACGTAGGATTTGCATGGTGATCTTCTATACTATTATCATTCAAGTAAACGCACGTATAACTGCCGTTTTGTTATATCGTCTGCAGAAGTCTGGCTCTGGTATTCATCAGCAATAAATACAATATTGACTCGAATCACACAAACTTTATCCACATCACCGACTCCTAATTGAGACCTAGAAAATTAAGGCATATTTCTTCATTTAAGAAATGTTTTCAATATTGTGGACATTTTTGGTAAAATAATAATAGTTCATGGGCTATTAGATAACAGCCCCCATAGGGTTTGATACTACAATGTTTTTCTGCTAGAAGGTATTTCGTGACCTATAAAATAATGTAGTTGCACAATACTTGAGTTTTGAATCTAGATTCAGGAAGTTTATTTGATATAATGTTCATACAAAAATAAATGAATTGTATAATTTGTGTTTATTTGTTTGGATGAACATATAGGGAAAAACTACTTTTGCCCTTTTCTCGAAACTGATCAGTACAGTCCTAATCAAAATCAATGTCATATGCCATTATATAAGACAAGTGATAAAATGTAGAAACGATATTTGATGAAAATCAGAAATTACAAATGTGTTCTACCCACAAAATTACTTTTCACTGTTCATATATTGTTCCTTTGTCCCCCTTGCCTAAAGATAAGTGTTTACTTTTTTTTTAAATTGTTCCAACTAGGTCAAATGGAATCAAAACCAAATGTGACCGCTTGATAAAAAATGCAACACAATTTAAACACTTTTTTGGCTAACAAAAACACTCATTATTTCTTGTAGATTTTGTTGCATTATGATATCCTGAACTTATGTATTTAATAATTTTTCATTTATGTTATTTTGTTTAATTAGGAATTTTATTTCCTTATAATGTTCTTAAATATATAAGATTTATTTATTAGGCCATAAGCCCATCTTAAAAGAAAACTATATAAGATTTCTAGAAAAGAAATTTTACAAAGAAAATATTAGCACAAACACGGGGTTTTGCCCATGAAATATCATTATAAAAGTTTATACATAAATAATTCAACAATCGTCATCTCGGCTACAAAATATGCTAGATGAACGACAACATGAAAATGTCATTTTTTTCTGATTACTGAAAATTGCTCTATTGAAATTAATAATAATGTATTTAATGATGTTTCACTTGCGACTTTTATTAAATAAGGTTATGGTATTTGGAACACTAATTCACATCCTGCCTACCTCCAGGGATTTGTTTTAGTTATTATACTCTGAAGAAAACTATGTAAGATTTCTAGAAGAAGTTTGCAAAAAATAATATCGCAAACAGGAGGAATTTTCCCTGAAATTTTATTAACAAAACTGTATGCATCAAAGATTCAATCATTTATATATCGGCTACCAAATATGCTACATGAACGTTTCTTGTATCAAAATGAAGCTATAAAACGTGTTTTATTATATTTGAAATTGTTCTGAATAGCAAGTCTCCATATTAAAGACTATGCATTTTATTATTTGTCACTTATGTTCTTTATGAACCGAGTAATGGTTATTGGACCACCAAATCCCTCTCCGAACTCCTAGGAATTCTATTACCTTATAATATTCTAAAACGCTAGCACCATAGCTATATCATTATTGGGGTACTTTACGAAGATGAAAAGGCAATGTTAAAGTGTTTACAAATACTTATGCGTGTAAAGAAATTCGTTAACGCAACATTATTTGAACATATTTGTATGACTTCATTCGGGTTGTTAAGTACGAACGAAACATACCAAATCGAGAATTCTGAACCGTTTTATTAACCATCATTAAACCCATCGGTAAATCTATAGAAATACAAAGTGGGCGTAAAACTGTTAGAGAGAAATCAGATTAAGCTGTCAACTTACTCACATCTAACCGGCCAAGTCATTAATATTTGAACATATAATTTATGACAACAGTTGTTTAAACATTTGAACAATGAAGACTCCGTTTATCAATTCAATAGATTGTGACCATACAGAGCATGTTATTTAGTTGAAAGGTAATGCTGGCAGACGGGAATTATTGATATTCGCGGGCCAATTTCCCTCGTTGGGGTGTACATTTGGTCTATGGGTATCACGAATACAGTTAAGCCATTCTCTGATATTAATCGGGGGAATTATAGGTTTGTATTCACCCCCCACGACTCTACTTGACTTGGATTAAATGATCCTAAGGGTATATAGACACCAAATCATGGAGTTGCCAAAAAGTAAACTTGAGCAAACTGACCAAAGGGGCTGACCGTCATTGTTATTTTTCTTTTTGTTTGTCCTGATCAAGCCATCTATGGCGATATATTGTTGATTTTTGTCCCCGTTTTTCGTGCCAGGTGTTTATATGACAAACACTCATTGATATACCACATTAAATCAAGGAAAACGGCCCTGCACGAATAAATTAATAATTACATTTTTGGCTAATTATGTTTTAAGGATTTTGGGAATATTAAAACATTCACTATGTCGATGAGAACACCAGTAGATGTATCTATGAAACAACCAACAAAATGTAATAATATACGGCTTAAACAAACAAACCAATAACACATGTTCACCAAAAAGCAACAAGGGTGGGTTTCTCTATAGTCGAACTGAAAACTGAAGCACGTCTACGCCTGTATTAATACGAGGCCATTTTGTTGATGTGGTCGATTAATTCAATACTGAAATAACAATCTGTATAGGCTGTTGGATAGTTTGTTGGTTGTGATAGTTTTTCGCCCTTCGCATCACAAGGAGATTCTCTAGTTAGCATCCTGACCAAGTACTTGCCAATAGGAAGTGGTAGAGAACATGCAGCACTGGTTGGTAGAGAACATACAGCACTGGTTGGTAGAGAACATACAGCACTGGTTGGTAGAGAACATACAGCACTGGTTGGTAGAGAACATACAGCACTGGTTGGATTCGAACCTAGGCCCTCTCGCATGCAAGACAGAGACGTTTCCTCGAAAACACCACTCCTTCTGTATTACCAATCTCACCCCATGCCCGTACATAGCTTGAGATTCCTATGTGTAAACTACTTAATGAATTAAGCAATAAGCGTGATTACCAAATGTTGAACATAATGACCTTCTTATCATATAAGTCGATGTGTTAGGTCAACTTGTCTGGTTTGAGATTAGAGTCAAAATAAGTCAATAATATCGAATATCTGAAATAGTTTTAAGGATTAGAAAGAAACTTGAGATTGTTCGTTTTTTAAAAGTACGTAAGTATTGTTAATCCCTAACACCCACATCGTCTCAAGAATGTTAAGGCTATTCACATTATCAAACTGGTTGAGAATTATTTTTTAAGAGACGGCTGTAACTGAAATTATCATCAATCTTTCCGATGTTGGCAGACAGTCATCGATTAAAAATTGTGCTGAACTTTATTTTTGTAATGGCCTGTACACACCGTTAGTCTCAAGCGAACTTTTGTCAATGAATGAAACTATTTTAAGCTGAAACGTTATCTACATTTCAACGTTAAATACGTTATTTAATTTTGTACATATTTATAAGGCGTCTAAAGAAGTTTGATGGTATGTGAATTATATGTATCGGGAAATAGAATAGTATCGTTCATTTGAAGATAGATATGGGGAGTTATGCAATAATTCACCAACACCAAAAATCTCAACATAACGCATGTGTATGAATCACTGTAAATAATCAATCATCTTTCTCACATTTGACATAAGCTCTTTTTATATCTTTCAATGGAGAAAACAAGAATATAAAATGATTCAAACAACGCATATTATTATATTGTATGTAGGTGTCCGGAAGTCTTGCATACGTGAATGTCCTGGGTGTTTTTTAATCGATCTATTAACGTCTTACAGAGCTAACTATACAGCGCCCCCTATCTTAGTGCAATATGTAAATTTAATCACGGGTTTGTCTAGATGTCCCTGATATTACGATACTTTAACACTGAATGTTGTTATTTTAGCCTGGGCAGATATGCATTGTTTAATATCGCTTTCTTTACGTTATTATATGGTTGAAGTTTCTCTCTAAAAGAATCCAGTACTCGTCCTTCCCTGGGCCCGTCTCATAACGTGGTATTTATCAGTGGCATTTCTATATTTCTGAGAACAATCATTTTTCTATTAATATAACCATTAACCATGGGGATCTTCTTCGAGACATTAATTCGTTTGAACGTGTAAACATGTCATGCCAGTTTGTGTCCTTGGTGGTTTTTAGAGTGTATGCTTTATCTGACTTTTTCGAATAACCGCCAATAGTCAACCCACTTTATTTGCTTTCTTTCGCCTGTCAAATATAACTGACCTAATCACACCTAGGTTTATTATCAAAATGTTGAAGAATTTTATCGAGTACATTTTCATATTTTGTTGTTGTTTCTGCCTTGAATTATACTGTATTCATACAAATAAAGCGATATTTGCAATTGGCCTTTACTATTAAACAAGATGACATCACATCACTTAATATTTGTTATGATTCTTTAGTAAGTCAAACATTGAATGCAATCTGTTAACTTGATATACCTGTTTCAGTTGTAACGTGTGTAAGAACTAGAAGTTAAGCAGTGACGTTACCATGACAACCGTACTTCTAGCAGTCATTAGTGTCCTCGTCACACTTCTGACCAAGGTGGACCAGACAAATGCACTTATCCACACATCTCAGACAAACTCTACAATGGAGTATTTAGAGAGAACCCTGAACGGACTGGAGCTTGCTATGGACTTCTTCAAAAGGGAACACAGACATGTCAATCTAGACGCTCTCATCGGAACAAGGATGGTGCAGGGTGAGTTCAAATAGCGTCTTTTGTATATTTTCTTTGCCATTTAAATGACTTTGCAGTCTGCGTTAAAAAAATAAAGTTTATAAGTTCTAAGTGTGTTATTATATATAATACATCAAAGCATTTGTTATTGATTCGTTTCGAAGTCGACTTGTATGTTGTATGAATTTGCGTTGGGGAACGGCTTTACTTTCCTTGTGTCTTCTTTTGATTTCAACTACCAATGAATCAAGATTTCAACTACCAATGTATCAACTACCAATGTATCAACTACCAATGTATCAACTACCAATTTGTTAACTACCAATGTATCAAGATTTCATCTACCAATGTATCAACTACCAATGTATCAAGATTCCAACTACCAATGTATCAACTACCAATGAATCAAGATTTTAACTACCAATGTATCAACTACCAATGTATCAACTACCAATTTGTTAACTACCAATGTATCAAGATTTCAACTACCAATGTATCAACTACCAATGTATCAAGATTCCAACTACCAATGTATCAACTACCAATGAATCAAGATTTCAACTACCAATGTATCAACTACTAATGTATCAACTACCAATGTATCAACTACCAATTTGTCAACTACCAATGTATCAACTTCCAATGTATGAACTACCAATGTATCAAGATTTCAAGCACGAACCGCATTCTTCTCAGACCATCGGAACTCAAATAAGGTGCCATAATCATAATAATGGCACTTTTATAGCGCTTTCCATTTAGATTACGTTCAAAGCGATTCAATATTTTCCTACATGCAGGACGGAGACACACATGTACGTTCAGAGTATACAAGGAGTCTGGCCTGTTAGGCAACGGGCCATAGTAAACTTACAAAGCATATAAGTCAGGTACCCAATTCAACCTAGAGAACGATGGCAACATTTTCACCATTGAAATTTATCCCGTTGCGGAACTTGAACCCACAACGCTTTTAGACGGCCGGCTTTTGAGTTCCTTGCCCTAACCACTGTGCTATCTCTATCCACAATCACTTGAATCTTCACTTTAGCCTTTTAGGTATGAAGACTGGCGACATCAAAAGGTTATAAGCATTCGACATTAAGTGTTGGTTCATGATTATTTGCATTATACATGTTGCTACATCACTTAAAACATCTTTTCTCAATATCAACATCGTCGGTGAGCATCTTTCCTATGGCATTTTTGATCACATTACGTCTTGTTGTTGAGTTGAAGTAAGTATATCTATTTCCTCATATATCTCCGTGCTATTGCTTTCTCTTATACAGACATCTCTACTTTTGGCATTTTGTTTCAATGAAGGCCCGTCTGTCTCTCCGTCTGTATCTCATATAAAGCTGATTGACTTCTTTAATTGCTGGGTTTTCCAGGTTTAATTTGGGTTTTCCAGGTTCTTAGTGTTTGCACGTTTTTAGCTGTTTTCTATCTTAAATGTGGTTAAGATTTTCAGTACCTTTCCATGGCTGGCGATTTGTATCTTTCTTTTTTCAAGTGATTCGAAGCTTCCTCCTTGAATAGTGAATAATTATTTTGGTATCTTTTCTTCACATTAAGAAGCTAGTTGTGGAGCTGATTTCTAACGGTAATAGTCATTCTTTATTTACGTTGCTGACATCATATCTTGTAACAGAGACTAATTTCTTTTGCTCCAATGATTCTATTACATAGATCGAATGTTCTTGTTGTTCAAGTGATCTTGTTCATTCTGCTTGCCTCGTTTCTATTTAAAGATATTTCCAATTATCTTATTGCACGTAATGAAGAATACAAGACTCGCCTGTTCTCCTTATCAAACAAAGTAGAGATTGTCGCGTGTAAAAAACTGACAGAAAGAATAATACAAAAGAGAAGCACATTAGTCAAAACATAATGATAGTTGTTCAGCGTTAAACAAACTAATAAAAAATAAACGAAATTCAACATATTCTTTATGAATAAATAGAGATACCGATAGTTGATAAGTCAATCAATTATAGCAATAAACTGCTGATGTAAATTACCTACATATACCCACACTTCAGATATGTATGGTAAATATGAGAATTGTCTTGATGTGATACGTGTTTACATACCATTAACAACAATCGATAATAATGTAGGTATTTGGTTTTATTTATAAGGTTAGCGGCCTGTTTCTGGGTAAATATCGGTGTTTTTATGATGGTGTTTGGGCAAAGAATGATTCTTTTGAACAGAGAACAACTGAGCGCGTCGATGTAAACAAAACAGCAAGTAAACAAACACTGTTTTGTGTATAACGGTTGCTATAGGTTACAACCAGTTCTAGATTAAGCTTTCACTTACCCCCTTCGTTCACACACTGCAATTATAAAAATAGAAGAACCTTCACATTTCAGATAAAGGTTAATTAGATATACCCATGATTAGCTCAGAGAGAAGAGTTTGTGGGGCTGATTGGTCAGGACACAGAAGCTATATGTGTCAACCAGTGTATGCGCCTGGTATTTGTATAAATTTGTTTATTATAAGAAAAATGTTATAAAAATTCTCAATTTTTACTATTTCTTCTCTATCTATCTACGTTATTCCACGACCAAAACTATATTGTGCAGTGGTATATTTTTCTTGTGTGATTATTGCCTTTTTTTTAATTTGTGAATTCAAAGGCGTCGCATTTTCGTTACAAATAAAAAAAAACTGATCAATAATCCTCTATATAACTACTCGACACTATTTTTACTCAAAGTCAATGCTTAAGTATTATATTCATCAATACGTGAAAGCTAGCACGAATATAACTTAAAATATGACTCTTCACAGGAACATTCCCACACAAGACAGAACAATTACTTAGTTTGGTGTCGAAGATATTGTAGACACTGTATGTATTTTTAAAGAGGTTCAAGACCAGTTGAAGATTTCAGAAACAGGTTTATAAATTTGCAGTTTTGAAGAACAACTCAACATCAAGACAAAGCAAAGCTGTAAATTTTACAGAGAAAAGCTTAAGTTTTTCTGCCAAATTTGCTATCTTCAGTTTTTAAGGATATCGGACCGGTTATCCCCAACATCAATCATCAATTATGTAGAATTATACACAACCCATCAGACAGATGTTATAACATTCTAGAAGTTATTGTGAATAATATCAACGTCAATGTGATTTCTTGATAGATTGCTCTCCTGTCTAGAACATTCTATCTTTCCAACATGTGATACTTTTGGAGAAGGAGGAGAATATGCATGCGGTATGTTTCCGGATAAGATCAATTTGCTCAGTCATACACATGTGGGTGTAGTGTTTGACAAATACAAACCAGGCAGTCTGCAGTCCAATACCAAGAAACTGAAAGTTACGTCAATAGGAAAAGATAAGAGTAACTAGCTCTCTATCCTTTAAAGAAATATAACATAACAAAAACTATATAGGCATGGTGTCGACGCCCTTCCCCGGCTAAATATGTCGGATTATCAAGTTTGTCAGGTATTGTAATTTGATTAAAAAGTAAAACTCCCATTTGAGTTTCAACCCAAAGGGTAGTTGCAAGCTATGGATTGCCATTGAACTTATTAGATTCTTTAAGTTTTAGTTTGGGTTTGTTGGGTTTGTTTCTGTTTTTTGTTTAATTTGATTTAGTTTTAAGGTTATTTTCTTATTAGTGTCTCAATTTCTTTTCTTATGTATTATCGTATTTCGTGTTTCTGTTTTTATTATATAAGTCTTCTGTTTACGTTGTTTAGAAAAATCAGAGATTGTCTTTTGCTTGAGACATTTTCTTGCACGGGAATTTAATACCCCCGCCTTTTTTACAATTAATGGAGGCAATAAACAAAAGACTCTTACTGTAAAAATCTCCAGCATTTACGATCAAAGTCGCAGAACACGAGTGGTGGTAGAAATAAACTGAATGCGAATACTTTTATGAAGTGAAAATGGGTATTTTTTACATGTAAAGGCAATTACAAAAAATATCCATGCACTTTAATAGATTGTAGCCTAGTGTTAAGTCAGCGCCTGCATTTTTTTAAATTAAATTACTTATACATTCGTATTATTTTTTGAAAATGAATATTTTGAGCACCTAACTATCATGTAGTTTCTTTAGCATTGTCATGGATTCAAATATTGTAGTATCTCAAATTGCGTTTACAACAACACTATTAAAGGAAAAGTAGTGGTAGTCATTCCTTTTATTGTGCGCTGTCTCCAGTCTTTTTCTTTATACGATTTTGATATTTGCATAACGTTTGTCCAAGTCAATAGCTAACAGGGAAAGATCATGTTCTATTGGCTGTTGTATACATAATGTAACTGTCCATAATACAAATTCTGAATCTATCTGTAGAAGTCATCTTAAGATATGCATTGACACACTTGTGCTGACTTTTGCTTCGATCAATTTTGAACGAAGCGAACTATTTTGTTCATAGTCAGGTGAAAGTAAGATCAAGAATAAATGAATTTGAAAAGAAGAAGAATCAGATTTATAGTTTGGGAGTTATAAGTGTAGTCATTAGAGGCTCAGACTGGTAATTTGGTATCCAAGGTTCGAGTCTTGTCTGGTATAGGTTTGTTCTCCTGATCATACTGATAGGGGCTGATAGTCTGAAATACATATTTTTAATAAGGTTAACAATTTTATTTAAGATCAGGTACAACTTTTGTACATAAGAAAAAATGATAAATGCTCATAATATCATAAATTGTGCATGGTAAATGACGTAGAATACATGTTAAATTGGTATATTCTATGTATTGAGTTCATATGTTACAAGGAAACAAAGAGTTTAAATTATAACGATAAACTATCGGGATATCCGGATGATATGATTTCTATGTTCTATGTAATATGATATATGTCGCTGTTTCTGAAAAAGTGTAATGAAAAATCCATGTTTGATCTCTGGAAATATAAAATGTAAATTGACTGGTACATCTTACGTTCAGCATAGCAGCGACTATTGGCTGTTGAATACATAATGAACCTGTCTAAAAATCCAAGTTCTGAATCTCTCTGTAGAACTCTTCTTAAGATATGCCATAACGTAAGAAGCTCAAACATTTGAATTCAAATCACGTAACTTACAGTAACAAATAATGAACATTTATCTTGGTGTTTTATCATAAAAAATCAGTGCATCCTCTTATATATTTCAATGTATCCTGAGTTCAGAAACATTTTGTTATCATATTCTGGCCATGGAACTTGAGTGAAACGTGTAGTGATGTAGAAATGTTTTCTTGTCAAAAGAACTTATTCATGTTTGTCACGTGGGCTGAGCTGTCAGACTAAAATGCTGTGGGCCTTTGGGACTACTTACCCGTGTTGAATGTGGTTAAAGTTTTGCATTATTTATCACGTTTCTCTTTTCATAACTGACTGTGACGTGAATATAAACTACTTCAGTTATCTGCCTATCGTTGTGAAACTTGACATAAAAATTTAATTTTTTTCAAACATTTCATCTTTTCATTTTTTTCTCCAAAAGTTTGTTTGTTTTGCTTACTAAATTTAACGACATGATTGAATGATATGACTCGCATTTGCTTGCATGATTACCCCTCTTATTATTTGGAAAATATCAATATAAGTTTATTTTTTTCTACTTATGAGTGTCAAAGCTTAATAAGATTACAGATTATATATCATATGAATGCTGGTGTCCATGGAGCAAGTCAAATTTAACTAAATATGAGTATACTAGAATTGCGGGTTGCTTAACGCTCCCTCAACTCGTCGTTTTGGTGGTTACGCTCTCTCTCCTTGCAATTTTATCATCACACACATTCAAAAACGCAAAATGTCTTCCAAAACAATGAAACAAAACATACGTCGGTGTATACCAAGTGAGTGACACCAGTTTTGGAGCATAATTTGCATGCACGAAATTTTTTTTTAAAATAGTCTTATTCGTGCTTGGTGCGATTCAATCTGCACTGAGCGCGGGTTCGAGTCCCTAGTGTGCCGAAACATTTTTCAAACATACATATATATAGATTTTTTCCTCAAGTAGGGGCACCTCCAGGTCCGGATATTTACGGAGCCCCCTTCTGGATACGGTCAGACAATTAATCAACCTAATAAAAGCATACATTACCCTTAAATATAAGGGTTTACCATTTCATTTCTTTCGTTTTGGTACATGTTCAAACTAGATATACATAAAAAGCTTTTTACCACTTACAAAACTGATGAATCAACATGTATCTGACAAATTCATTTATAATTTGAGCCTTTTTCCTTGCAAATCGTCAATGATGTCAATGAAACAACTGTATTTTTAGTTCTGACTTAATAGACAGCAGTGATATGGCATGGACTTTTGTTAGATTCATGGTGCCCCTGAGTTTATTTTTACCCTTTATATGCAGAAAACGACCGCCCTCCCTCACATGCACAGTTAGTGTCAGGAAAATGGTATTGCTACATACACACAGAATACCAGTAAACTTCTAGTCTTACTCACACTCAAACACCAATCTTACAATAGAAAAGACAACCTAGTCGAGAAAAAATCATAGTTCAATATGTAAGTGAACTAGTGGGAACATTATTGGAATGGGTATAATGAGATACGTTGCGGGGGGGGGGGCAAAATATTGAAAAATGGAAGCTATATGGTGAATAAAA
>JAUUEB010077068.1:0-15588 GCA_032362205.1 Clione limacina | reverse complement strand
TAAGGCAAGTTTGAGATCATACGATATTACCATTATAAGAGACAAGTAGGAAATTGATTGATAATTAACGATGTGATATATATATATATATGCTATATGGTCATTATCGCGTAATTATTCACAGCAGGGGGATGGCCTTTTTAGCGGTTTTCGGCGGTTTTGGGTAGTATTTTTGGTGTCTTACCTGGGACCGGGGGAGGGCTGCAGGACTCTCAGCACATCTATTTCTTGCGGCTATGTGTAATGGGTATGGTGATTGTATAACATTAAGGTTGAGCACACAAAAAATCAACATTTTTCTATTTTGTTTCTTGTCGATAAAAGATGTATGCGTATCTGCTTCGCTTTCATTTATCTTCACCTGTCAATAATATTATATCCTTAAGCATAATTTTCATTAATATACTATTGATCTAGGTTCCCATTGTACATTATTTTTATTTTGCTCAAGATAATTTTTCTTATCCAGTAAAAAGGGCCTTGAGAAACGAACGAACTATCAGAAATAGAGAAGGGGTCAGAGGTTAGCCAGTTTTAAGTATTATCATTGTGCACAATGGCCTGCGCTATGTGTCACAAGTCTTTGCACAAGTTTTACACCCCAAGTTTGGATGACGCTCAAAATGGCATAAAATTGCCATGTTGGAGACATTGATTGGTGGTGTAATACAGTAACAACCCCGGCTACCCGGAACACACAATGGACAGGCTCAATCAATCACACCCTTCTTGCACTTTTCGCTGGATTTGCTTTATATTTAGTGGGGTCTTCAGTGGAAATCTAGAGTGGGTGACTAGTTCGGGACATAAAAGGATTTTTGGGTAGCGGTGATGGCAAGGGTGGAATGCGTGTTGTACCATACTTTTTAATCCTGGTCTCTTTCGATTGTTATTAATGTTTGCAAATAAAAATAAATTACGATAACAAGATTTCATGTTTGTTTATTTGATGAAGTTATTTTATTATTTCGTGTGTATAAACCATGTGATTGAGCAAGTTAAGAAAAACAGTTATATGGATATTTTACTGTTGTCCTTGTCACTGTTAACTCTTTGATTTATGTTCACTGGGTGTCTGTATATTTGGTCATGTTTTGTCGTAGTATCTAGAGTCATACTAATCAACATGTATACAGAGAGAACCGGGTGTCTCAGAAGTAGAGCCTCCCTCCACGTAACCAAAATGTCTATCATTGTTTGCCTTTAATTAAATAACTTAAAGTGTTTTTTTTTTATTAGAACGGCAATATATCAATGATAAAGTTTAATATCTAAAACTGTAAATTTCTAACGCACGGTCGGTTAGTGATTCTTGAGAGTCTTGAGATCAGTGTCTTAAGAGAAACAACTATATATTGACATAAAGCGATGGACGGTGTAAATCGATAATAAAAAATCGAAATTACAATTGCAAAAGTAAGATAATAAATCAATGGCATTAAACGATTTCACATTTTTAAAGGGTATCTAAAACGTGTAGGTATATATTATGACCTTCATCCCTATTATCACTTACTCTTCGGGTATCTTTTTTATATTCTTATCTCAGGGGACCGTCAATGACAGTAGTAAATCATTTTATATTTCTAAGCATTTAAATCAAACTCAAAATACATCTATCATCTTTTATTATTGTACTGATATAATGTACGTAACTAGATTATCATTATAGCAATTGTATAGCCACACAAAAACGCGTTCTCGTTTACAGCAAAAGCAATGATCTTAGTTTATGTGGTTTTCAATAAAGATCTTGATTTCTATATTTGGAATCTCTTAACGCTTGATTCTCTCTTCTCCATTTCAACATCGCATCGATGCAAAATGGAACTTTACTTGATGGCAATTAAACCGAGCAACAGGAGAAGAAGTTTATTGCGTAGCAGTTAAATGGAAGTTCGTTATCCTGCAAAGGGCAATCTCTGAAAGCGGACAATGTCTCGAATGTCTCAAATGTCTTGGACAATCAACGGAAGCAGTTAGACTCGAAGTCACGTGGCCATATCGAAGGCAGAAAGTCATAAAGACGACGTCATCATCATCTCGGACTAAGGCGTCAATCCCTCTGGGGGAGCTATACCGGCCTGCGGACAAGAGGCGTCTAAGAATGGAAAATTAATTTTTGGACTCGTGGTCTGATTTATGTCTCCGTGTAAAGCTCAATCCTCTTAAGCTTTTATGGCTTTGGCAACTTGAGGGCAAGCCCCCTCACGCCTCATGGTGATGAGCAATTGACGTGAGAAACAGTCGTAAGTGACTCTTGGAGAAACTTCGGATAAATCAAAGGACTCGTGGTCTTTCTTCATTTTTTCTTCTTTCTTCGAATGTCTGAAGAAAAAGCTCGTTATTTAATGTATGCATCGTGAACAGAAAGCTATGATTCTTTAAGTATTTATTGAAAGTCTAATAGTCACGCGTTTTGACAATGATGATTGATTAAGTTACTTTGATTTGGTGTCCCCGACCTTGTTATCGGTTGGTGCCGTTATAAATTGATAATGGTGTTTCTTAATTGATTATGATGTATCTTAATTGATTTTGATGTTTCTTAATTGATTATGATGTTTCTTAATTGATTATGATGTTTCTTTATTGATTATGATGTTTCTTAATTGATTATGATGTTTCTTAATTGATTATGATGTTTCTTAATTGATTATGATTTTTCTTAATGTATTATGACGTTTCTCATCACTCTCATTTGTACATATTGTAGTTGAGGATACTCTTGTTGCCTTTGAAAATGATCATATTTTACCAATGGCAATGCAAGTTAATAAACTAAATTGAATTGAATTTAATTGAATGTGAGGGTTTTATAGGATAAGACAATTTGGACAACTACAACATTTTATCATGACAATAGTAATAAGTCGCTATCACTTTACACATAGACTATTAGTATTAGATACATCTAGATATTACAAGTTAATATTTTGCTGAAAATGTAAGATACCAGGGCCATTCAGAGGACCATATAATTATAACAGATATGAATATGTTACTTAATTGGAAATCTATCTATAGGGACATTCAGTAAGATATGAACTTTTACAGGAAGCTTATTTCATTGACCATTGACCCTGCAGCATTATTTAAGATCCATTTGTTTATTGGCTAATACAACTTTGTAAGATGAAAAAAAAACTCCAACTTTTTTCATTTCTTCAATTCTCATCAAATCACCCATCCCTTTTTCAAGTGATATTCAATTCCACGCGCGGTTCTCCAACAAAATGGTTTATCGAGGATTGAAAGTGAGCGGTGAGGAGATTAATACATTGGCCGGCAACATGGCTTCATTCTCACCAAGTCTTTCTGGGCTTCTAATGAACAAAATCTATTGGCTTTTAACGGTGATTTACTGCGTCATGACGGTCTCACACTTCGCACTCGAGATATTGTGCGTTAAAGAAATTACCCTAGCATCAGCCTTCGAGGAAATTGAAGACGATGCTTGTGGCTTGGTGGGTGGTTCCTTGTCTGAAAAAGTTGAAGTCTTTACAGACTTCAGAAAAAAATTAAATGGCTTTAAAAAATGTAGGCTTTTCCATTTCAACAATGGGTGACTTTAGCAAAAAAAAAATAATTCTTTCAAAGAAAATAAATTGCAACTCGTGGGTGAGAAGAATTTGTTTATATTCAAAAAAGGTTTCTAAACATAATATGAAAGCATTTTTTACTTTGTTGATGATGGAGATGTATATTGGAGTATTAAAATTTGATATATTGGAAAAATAACAATGACAATGGTTAATATTCGTACATCTCATTAAGTGTACAATCCCAAACCAAATGTTTGAAAGATGGATGACCATCTATATACCATTGATATTTGATAATTATCAAGTCAAGCTCACTCTATTTCATTGATTATCTGAACTGTTTTCCTATCTATTTTTACCAATAATAAAATGTGACATTAAGCTTCTAGAAGTTCTTAAAGAGATGTGTTCTTTTATTTTTCACTTTCTTGTAGTCTCAGCAAATCAATTTTGAATATTCCTTAAGTTACTTGCAAACGTTTGCAAAAGAGAAAATTTAAAAAAAAACAGATGATGTTCTATATTTACACATTAGTTTACCACTATTCGTGAACTACTCAATTCCTGTGTTATAAATCGGATACGTTATTTTTAACTTTTTTTCTGTTCATAAAGGTCACTTTATAACTATCACTCAGCTTCTTAATTCATGGACATAAATTCTCACTTAGCAACACCTTCCTTCTAATTCCACTAACATAGAGCCTATAATTCAGCAGACAGTCTGCTCCGTTAAAAGAAAATAGACCATAACCTCTTCAACATTTGTCAAATCTACCAGACCAGACTTTGCCAAATTCCATTCCCTCATCTACTTCAACAGTGTAACGGTTTCGATCACTTGGCATGAAAACACTAACGAGCTGAAGTCCCCCGGGACAGTCAACTCGACGACTCGATTCCGCTCCTGTCATGTCGTTCTGGACATTGTGGACTCTTGCAGTCAACTCTCCTGGCCGTACTTAGACACGAACCACCAAGATCAAACGGCGCTGCGCAATACAACACGCGTAATACAATTTATCGTCAAATTGGAGTCTTCGATTGGCGAAATTATTAATTAGTGCTGGTTAGATGGGGAGTCGCGGGGGTCTAACTTCGTTAGAGCTCGACAGTAACAAGCTATCTGCTCTGGTGTTGCCAGCTACATTTTCTGGGGCAACTCTTTAATAACAGCTCTTAATTTGGTCAGGGCACCGCGGTCATGGTTTCTATAGGATTCCTTTGGTGTTAACAATAACTTTGACGGTCAATGCATTGTGTTATCTTTATTATCGCTGCACGATAGGCTGCTGACGCTAGTTCTATTTGTTTCATATCAATTGTTTTTTGGTTTATACTGTCATATGTTTTTCTTTTACTAGTTATTGTACTGTGTCTTTGACTTAAATTTTTTTTAGATTGATGTCTGCGTGTATCATGCAATGTTTAAATTTTTGAAAATCCATCTTACTTCAATACACATCAGTTATGAATTAGCGTATTTTCGTCTCTTTCAGTAAATATAATGATTGAAAATAAAAATCTTAAATCAGACCAAGAGCCCTATGACACAAGTGTGACTGCGCTTTTATATTTTGTTCATTGTTTCGAATAATGATAACCCAAAGTGCAGCCTGACATATAGTTGTATGGAAACAGTTCATTTTGTGAAACATTTCTTCCTGAATGCAGCCAGCCGGTGCAAAAAGTGAAAAGGCCACACAAGAAGAGGCAATGTCATTGACGAACTCAATAAGTGGCACACCTCACACGTGTGAGGATCAAACTATTGGAGAGCGAGAAATGTCAACATGATTGTCATTGAGGCATCGCCATAGCTTTGTGCACATGTTAGTGTTATAGGATCATGGCATGCCAAGACTGACTTCTCTTTCATAGTAATCAATGGGCCAGAAAGTTTAGCACAACACTTAGTGTGGACAGCTTATTGACTGCAACAAAGAGTTGCGGAGAAAAAATGGGGGCCTTTCAATGTGCAAGTGCCGGCTTTAAATTTGACATGGAAATGTTTATGGAATAAAGGGATTGAGAGAAGAGAAAAATACAGTTAAATGGGATTGAGAATGTTTGAACATATTTTGATTATAACAGAGAATAGTTGATTCTCTGGATTCAAGAGTGCACTATTTTGATTATATAACGGATATAAGCATCATGACATATAAGCTTAATACGAAAAACTTCTTCCTGTTTGATGATGGCATTAAAAAGCTAATTTCTAAGCCTGCGTTGCAGAACGTTACATCTATCATTAATATACACCGAACAGGCCTTACAGAGACACACCTAGAGTTGCTCATCTTCCTCTGAACTATACGATAAGTGTGCCTGCTATGATAATATTTGGCATTTTAATCCCAGGCCTTACATGCTTGTTAAATGCGCTTTACACAATATGATTACACCAACACATCCAAAAGAGACACACCAAACATTCTCAGTTTCCTGTTAAGTAAACTCGGTAGCCGCCCGGTGCTTCAACTAAGTAATCTTGTCATCTTTCAAAGACATTGACTGCCTATCACCTGGGTAGAGTGGAGAATGTTTGTTCCTTTTCTTTACATTTGAAAAAACGACATACTCAGGAGGGTTTGGAACTAGGGACCTTTCGCTTATTAGTCCGAAGTCTATCATAAGTGCACGCACGATGTCGCACTACAATACTCTTGGCCATCTTACAGTAAAATGTCCTGCCTATAATTGGGTACAATTTTTCACCTGGTTTTAATGAGGATTTTTTTAACCCGACGGGCAGTCATGTTTGTATTTTAACATGCAGCCTCTCGCGCTGAATACTAGACGTTTACTGACATAACAACTAGGTTTTGAAACAATGAACAAAAATAAGATTTTTAGTTGTTAGTCATAATGCCTCTATTTCAATTATTCTGATTATCATGTTTCGGTTATTCCGCACTCATCACAAATAGTGCACGACTCTAAACGACAAATAGATGGGTAGAGTCTAGAAACCCACTTCCACGTTAACTAGCCTAATAATGTTAAAGAGATCGCTAAGTAAGTCATACTGATAAAGACGTGTCAGACAGACAATACATTAGCTTTTTTTGGTAAATTGCCTCTGGGTGGATGGTCCTTTTGACCAACTGACTGAAAAAGCCGGAAAAAAAGAAAGTCTAAGTCCTGCAAACATTATTCCAGCCAGAGTACCATGTGAATGTCCTTTCGAAAGGATCCCTATGAACAATAGAAAAACGCGTTTCCCGACCCTGAGCTTGTGTCTTTTTGTTGACGACAATCCTGCTCGACCTCTATGCCTTCTTCCTGGCCTGTATTGACTCAAGAGCCACGGATAGTCCCGTAAAATAGCCCTCCATTGTCCATTTCAGACATTGACCGGACTATATATCATTCATAATTGCTTTTCTCTGTTCAAAGGCGTATCCCTAACCACGTGGAGATCAGTGACTGCTCAAACCTTACACGAGCGCTGTGGCTGCCCCATTGACGCCATTGTATCAACGCAAAAAGATAATACATGAAAGAAATAAGATGCTAGCCTCAAACAAGCTCACCATTATAGCTCACGATCTGAAAATAACGTTATTCTTACCATTTTTACTTGATAGAATTTTCAAAATATGACACGAGATGAGTTGGGAATCTTTTTGAGAATTGACAGGCTTCATTTATAAGTATTTCGTCATTATTGCTTTTTTTCTAACTTTGCCTCGTAATCATTGATCTTGTTCACTTTACTTCAACGTTATGTGTCATCTTTAAACTAGCCGCCCATCTAACGATTTGAACTTGTTCCAAAACTGTGATTTCAAATAATTGTTCAAGCATGTATCGCAGGGTCAAAAGAGGCCTTACAAAGACGGTAGCTAGATTTGTTGAGTTGTTTATTTGCGCCTATATTTGCGTTTGTCTGTGAGTTTGTGTGTTTGGACGCTCGATGGATAAATGTGTTTTTCTATGTATTGATGGATGGATATACGGAGGATGGGTGGAGTTGAACGATAAATGAACAGGTCATTCAGTCATCAGTTCTTTTAAAGATTCCGTTCGGAACGAAACTTATCTTTTTGATACGGAAAAGAAACCAAGAAGAATAAATATTATATCGAAAAGAACTTTAAAAAAAGCTTAACCTCAGCCTCGAGAATTATTGTCCGAGAGTTATTCTAAATCATTTGTCAGATGACCGATGCCAACTCTAAAGTTTATTCTTTAATCTTTTATTTAGATGTTACATCTATCTCCCTTTTTATTTTTAGGTAAATGTGATGCCCTTTGAAATATATTTTCACCCATTTTCTAATCCCACTGTCTACGACTAATACAGTGGAATATTTAATTGAGAGAATGATAAAGACTTAGAGGCAAGCGTCTATGCGCTTCAAGGGAAGATGATAATATTACACTATTTAACTTATGTTAAACTTCTTGCTTAATAATTTATTGAAGAACGCTCGTTTGACTCCCCGGTGGACATCCAAGACGTGTGGTGCAGAAATCAACTTTTATCATCACTATTATCACACTAATAGTTAGATGTGTTGTCGGTCTCTACTGCAATAAAGATTGCAAAAACTGCTTTTACTTTTGAAAGCTTATTAACACAAATGTATCGTCATATGTTATATTATAGGTGCTTATGGGTACCTGGCAATGAGCAGCAAGTATTGTTGTAAGAATAAACAAGGTTCAGTTTAGAACATTTGCCTTTTATCTTTTCTGTGATTAATTGTCAGAACTCAAATTGAAGAAACTGTTAGGTCAAATTATGTATACTTGTTTGAAAACACAAAAAGGATAGTGAAAATTTACAAAATTAAAAAAAACAGTAGCAATTTCACTTAGAGAAATATCTTCATTCCTGCAAGCAAAAAAACCCAGGGATGAGGTCGACGATGTCAAGGAATGTTAAATACTATCTCGTATTTGCACAATTGCATCGTATGGTTGGCTACTAGTAAAAGTTCCAAAAATATGACAACCTGGTCTTTGAACACTAAAATCATTTATATCAACTTATTCTGCCCAACATATGCTAATGGGTTTTTTCAATGTTAACTATTTAACGGCATTTATTGGAATGAAATATGCAATTTTATATTTTTTAAAACCATATTAATTTTTTAATTCTAGTGATGACATAGACGCGGTTAAAGCTATTTATAGATTCCTTGATATGTTCCACGTTAAGTTTCACGACAAAGAACTTCCTGTTATTTTTTCCTAGTCTTTCCTGTCTATTGCCTCTCTTTGACAACCTACTTCAATAAGACCTCAAAAAACAATATTTCTCTATCAAGTCCCTCATTCAGAGTACGGACAGTTAGCAAAGACATCCCGACATGGAGACCTTGTTACACTCTCATTAATTACCAAACTAGATCAGGATCTTGTCAACCCCGTACAACTTCTTCTACAACCTCAATCTTGAAAACGACCCCTCTGTTTGGGGTCAGGGTTTTGTTATGGATATTACCGTGAAACTCCAGCGACAAATAACTAATCCAGATTATCTTGCGCAATTCAAGTATTTGAACTTGGAACGGGTGGGCTCGTTCTAGGCTGTCAAAAACATGTATGGTTAAGCAGGCGCTAATGGTTGGTTAATTGCTGAAAAAACAAAGTATCTTGTCTGCCTCTATTCATCTCTGTACTTCAAAGATGTGTCAATCTTTACTCCGTCAAAAGAACAAGCATGAACGTTGTGTCCTTATGCAGATTTTGGGTCCAAGCGTAAAAATATCGATCCGAACAATACCAACTGTTATGATTAGAGAGAAGGACTAACTATTCTTGTGTTTTCTGTCTCATCATTATCAGAATTGCCTATGTTTGTTCTATGAATCGCGTATAGCCCGCAAACTTGAAATTAATCGATTCAAAAGCCGAGTATTTTCTTTGTATATTTGTACTTTAACCTTTGCGAGTTTACTGCCTTTGAGAACGGGTCGTTTCCAATCATATGTAACTATTACTTTGTTGATATTTAATATTGGTTTATGTCTCAACAAGTAGATTTTACTGAGCTTTATTTATACAGACATTTACGTGAGTGTGTTTTACAGAGTTAAGAAGTACGACTTGTAAGATCTTATTGACAACGATTATACAAAAGGCTTGTTAACACCAATATGTCTTGACTCATGATTCGCTGGCAATGTCAGATGAATGTAGTGCTTTTTTCAGGTTGATGTTATAATGTGACTGTATATCACATATATTTCGCTTTTTATAGTGTAACGAGTTGTTGTTGAATTTTGGGCTTCGTTATGTTGTTGGTAAAATGATAACGTGCAAGTTGTTTGTTTATTCATTTGTTATTACACAAAATAGTTATTTTTATCAAACAAAAATCAGACAATCAAAGACAAATAAGTTTCTTTGCGTGTTTGGAGGTAAAATTCTATTTCTGACTTCCTGACGCTACCTTTTGTTATTTTCTTTCCTTTGAAGAGTTGAAGACTGAACCACCAACCACAACTGCCCTCGTGAGTACTTCAACTACCGGACGTTTTTTCTTTGCCTGTCAGGGTGACGGTCTAAAGCATAACAGTTTCGCTACCATGTTTTCATGTCCATAGCATCTGTATAGCCTGTCTAGCCCCATAGCCCTGTATAGCCTTGCCCGGACAAGATGACTGACTGACGTACTATTGTTTCCACATTACAAAGATTGAACAAAGAACCTTTCTGGACACATTACATTCGTTACTGGACTTTTCATTCTTTTGCCTCTGACTTTTCTATTTCTATTGATTTGCTGTGACTTCTTTACAATTATTTGATTGATTTCTTCAATTCTTTAATACTTTTTCGTTCTTCATTTCAGTATTTTTCATGGAGTCTTGATTGAATAGAATCCCTACTGAGAATTGATTGTGCCCTTCTCAATATTGAAACTCATTCGTTTTAAAATCAGTCCACGGCATTGTGCGCTTTGGGGAGTTCTACACACACTTCCGCTTGCATTTATTTTCTTTCATGAGAGCAGTTTTGAATTTTAACTAGACACAGCTTCTGCCGTATTTACTTTTTACATTTTTACATGTCTGTTTTATTTGCATAATTCTGTTTTTTTCTCTCTCTTGTATTCCTTACGACACATTTAAGTGCGTTATTTTTTTACCTTATTACACTGAATTATTAACTGTCAATATTGTTATACATTCACTTATCGATACTTGACAATTCATTTCTTGTTTTCAATTTGAGGGCATACTTTTTAACAAGTTCTCCTCGCAAATACAACAGCCTGTTTTTGCCGAATGTATCATTAATTTTCTGCTTGATTCCTTGGTTGTTTGACTTGTTGGCTGATTGCTTGATTGATTGCTTGATTGATTGCTTCATTGATTGCATGATTGATTGTGGGATTGTTATAATTAACGATTTATTTGAACAAACTCCACAAAGACCTTTCGAGTGAATCCTGTAAGAACATAGTTTCGTTTATTGTAGTCTGCCAGTCTTTTGGAATTACTATCAAATTTGCATTAGAATATTATGGTGTGATTGGTAAAACATTATTGAGCTGTGCAAAAGATTTACAATTTGGGAAAGAAGGCAACAAACAATGTGGCAATATACATGGTACTAGTTTTTTAGGATTCTGTGTGTTCTTAATGGAAATTGAGGAAAGAAGGAAAAATTCAATAAAAAATACATGATTATCAGGAAGTCGTCTTACTTTCTCTAAGATCAGCTTCTATAACATTTCACAAGAGCAAAGTAAACATTATTATATTGCCACATTTTCATGTCGAATATTTTTTCAGCCCACACCTCTTGTTATCTTCCAGACACATATTTTATTCCTATTCTCAATCCCAATTTCTTTCTGGTCCAACATCACTATTTCAATACACTGTAGTTTCGATATTTTCATAAAGAATATTCTTTCAGCCTGCCTCTCCTATTTTCTTCCAGACTAATATTCATTCCGATTCTAAATCTCTCACTCATCCTTTCACTATATTCTGGTCTATTTCGGTCCTCAATATTTCTCTAAACACACGATAGTTTCGAAATGTTCATATCGAATGTTTTTTTCACCCTGACCCTTCTATTTTCTACAGAAATATTATAATTCTATTTCTCAGTCCCTTATTCATCCTTTCACTCTATTTGGTCCTCCATCACTCTCTCAACACACGGTAGCGGCCAGAAAAACGTCAATAACATGTCCAACCTCCTTCGATCGAAGGCGCTAGCAGAACGTGCCTGGAATACACGATATAGACGACAGAACGACCTGAGGGTCTGGCTTCATCTCTGCCCGCCCCCCTCGGTACCTCCGTGCGACCACCAATTAGATGGCACCAGGGACACTGTTCGGAGTAAATTGAAAGTCAAATTCTTTCGTCTTTCTTTGAAAGATGCTGCAAGCAAGATATGTCTTGACCTAGTTGCATACCATTAAAGATTTGATAGTATATTTCAAATTATTATAAGAAAAATCCTGTAAAAACAAGAATATCGATCGATTGATTATTTCATTGGTTCGTTTGACTAGTTGAACGATTTATCGTTTCATCGGGTGTTAGGTTGGTAGACTTGTTGGTTGGATGTTTGAATTAATGAGGGTCTGGTTGACCTCTTAAGCGAATAAATATTATTGATGATTTTTTAATGAACTGATTGATGATTGATTGATAGATTGTTAATTTAGTTTAAATTTCATTGACTGATTGAATGAATGACTGAGCGGTTTAAAAAATGATTGATTGGCTGATTGAATAATTGTACTATCAGTTGAAAAATATTTTACTGACGATTGCTTGATTGATTGCTTGATCGATTGATTGATTGGTTGGATGGTTGGTTGGGTCATTGGTTGATTGATTGACTGATTGATTTGTTTGCCTATTGGTTGGTTTCTTTGCTTTTTTGTTGTTTATTTGGTAAGTTCACCTAAGTTAATTGAATCGCTGGTTTTCTTAATAAAATATCATAAATGTGTTAGCCAGTTATTGCTAGTCTGGACCTAGTCTGGTTGGGTAATTTGTTAGACGTTTTGTAAGTTTTGTCTTATTTTTTATAACGATATAAGTCTAAGCTTATACACTTATATTCCAATCTTGAAATTGATCATATTGTTTTTGTTTTTACAGACAAAACAGAGAACGGTTTTTCAAGTTGGAAAAAAATGAAGGATTGCCTAGAAAGTTCTTGACACAAGGTTCTTGTTGGATTAAGAGATTCCACAAAATGTCTTATTTCACAAGGATGAAAGTTTTGTTATTATATTGTGGCCGTTGTCATATAATGTTGTTGGATAAATTTCCCTGGATTACTTTCTTCATCTGGGATCCTCCATGAACAGTTTTCCTTGAAGAATGATGATTGATCTGGATATACCTGATCTGAAGTAACTAGAAGGTTATTTATAACAAGTCGACTATTTCATATTCTCAATTAAGAGAAGGATTATCTGAATTCAATTGTGTAAGTATATACCGTTTTGTTCGTTACCATCTTTAAATGATTGATTTATTATGACAAAAAAAGTACAATAAGCTCGTAAAAAATCAGACTAATCATTGATATATATCCTATAAACTAGCAAGACCTTGGTGGCGACATGTCCCTGACATACTTGATTTCTTGTATTTAAAGATTCTTGCAAAACCTGATTGGCCTGCTGTAGTATACTGTTGCGATGACAGAGTTATGCTTCTTCTAAATCAATCAGTTTAGATAGTAATAAGGGTATGAGAAACTTAGAATGTAAGTTGTAAAGAAAAAGTTCGAGTATCTATGTCGAAAAGTATTTTCAAAAGCCTATTTCCCAAACAATGTTCTTGATTATAACTTTAAAAATCTGCGACAAGAAAAAGCTGAAAGTTCCAGAGAGCAGACGAGATATCCAGACAGCAGGAATGAGTTATACCGTGTAATGGGTGAATGAGCCAGGCGGCTTTCGATTGTAGAGATAGAGCCAACAGCCCAGACCCCGATTAGAAGTTTTCACTATATTGGGGTCACACTTTTGTGTCCCGAAAAGCACACAGAAGGGAGAGAATCCCCCTTGTCAGACATATCATCGTCTCAATCAGTGACGCAATTTTAGCTGGATGAAATTTGGTCTCAGAAAATTGCCTTCTGTCAAGCGTCAGTTTCTCCGGGGTTAACCCTGCCAGACCTCAGACGAGGGTCGATAGAAAGTGACCGTAAAGACGATGAAAAGTACCTTTTGTTGAAAGGAATAGTTCAATTTATCTGCTCCAAAAAGCTACCCCTATCCCATTCTGGCCACACGACTAGCCATCAACTGCGTTTTTGAATCAGAGTGAATAGGAGTACGAAGAAGGGCCATGGCAGAATAGCCAGATGAAATATTGGATTGGAATTTGTCGTACAGGGGGAAGAACTCATCTTGCTGCTTCCCAAGAGACTGAATTGGTGGGCGCCCATGCGCGCTGCTTTTATCGGTGTCTAATTTGTTAGGCCATAAGGGGCCGGTTCTGCTAATTAGCTTCCGCTCTCCTCCGCTTCTGATGTACAACTTATTATAGAGATAAAGATCGTCTATTGATCCGTATCCAACAGGGAGATTTATTTCTAATTTTTATCGGATATTGCCGCAGAGAGCTTCTGACAAGAGGTTGACATCAAAAGTCTAGATGTTTCATATCACTTGTAATTTGTTAAGCCGATTGAGATGTTCCTCACATTTGAGTCTGTAATTTGAACAGGACACGACGACATTTGAGCAAATAAAAATATTGAAATGATTTAATCTCTAATACCGCAGAGAGAATATTTCTATTTACACGTTCTTTGACATAGTGGCTTAGACAGAACACTTGAGAACACATAAGGACACTGAGGTGGTAATAAATAAACAAGTACTAGTTGTTAGAAGACAACAAAGAAAGTTAATTGTGTTGAAATAAAGAAAACTGAATGATCGCATTATGTGATAAACTGCTTAAGATAAACAAAATAATAACTTAGTACTTCTAAATTATGGAAAGTTTCTGACTTTAAGAAAGACAATGCTTTGTGTTTGACATCGACACAAACAAAACTGCTATGGGGTCTTGTATTGGATCTTATTTAGCAGTTTTTATTTTGACTATGCTATTATGTTGTTGTTTTTCACTTACAAAAGAGCTGTATAGATGAGGAGAAATTGAATCTAGTTGATTTATTGCATAATATGAACTCCTTCAACCTTCCCCCTCACACACACACACGTGTTTGTAACTGAAACACATCTTAAGATACAGCAGCCTCACTAGGTACTAGGCATGGCATCAAGTTTGATTCAAAGAGGAGACATGGGAATTTCTTCATTATAGTTAATGAATAACGGCTTGTTAAAAAGCTGATCAGTGTGTTCTCCTGGTAATCGCAACGTGATTTGTAAATAAATTGAATTGAATGTCACATTAATTCTACGTACTTCTTTTTAAAAAAAATTGAAGATGACATTGACATTGGTATAAAATTTTGGTCTATACATCGGCAACACACAGTTTTGTACATTTTCGTTCGCTCCTCAAGCAATTTAACGATATACATGCAGGAACAAACATAATATCACAGTCAATGAGTTTTTAAAAAAACATGACAAGACAGTATACGTCGTAGTATCTTAGATTGTTTAATTATTTTGCTAACATTATATACATATAAGTTTAGGTCTATAGATACTTATGTTTGTGTGAATTAATGTACGTACATGTGTTTGTAAGTTTGTGTGATTCTAAGTACTTCTCTTTTGAAGACAATAAACATAGAGGCGTGATGACCGAGTGATCTAGACGTCGGACTTAAGAGCGTAACGAACTTTGTAGTTTTGCCCCCACAAAAAGACACATATATGAACAAATGTAGAAAGTGGCCATCTTGGTATATGGCGATGGTGCTTACCGCTCATGCAAATACAGTCAACCCCCGTTACAGTGCCAATTTCCATGCACAGAAAAAACCGGCACTGTAGTGAAATTCGCGTTGTAAAGTTGTTTTTTTAAACAAAGAAATATAAGGACAAATAAAATTTCGTGCTTTGCGAAAAGTGGCACTGTAGCTGGTTTCGCGTTGTAGAGGGTGG
>JAUUEB010076957.1:0-15589 GCA_032362205.1 Clione limacina | reverse complement strand
GTAGCCAGGATTTAGAAATGGGGGGGGGGGGGGCAACTTTGGTCAAAATCCAAACAATGGCTGCGAAGCGGCCGACATTTTTGACATTATATATAGTTATAAAAGGTGCAAATTTAGGGCAATTTGTATCACAAATGGGGAACAATGAAAATTTTGAAAATAAGTAAAAAATTGTGCAATTCTAGAGTATTTTGATCAAAATAGGGGGGGGGGGGACATTTCCCCATGTCCCCCTGGCTACGCGCCTGGTTGCACCTCTAGGAAACGAACCCAGGATATCCGCCTGGTAAGCAGATGCGCTGCGTACTGAGTTATCTTAACTTTGTGCGAATCACAATAATAATGTAAAACAGTTTCCCCTGTGCTATTGGTAGTGACCTATTTCGAATAAAAATACTACCTGTTTACTGTTCACTTTCTACTCGTCGATTCCTTGACCGGGACATTAATGTCAAACTAGCCTTGAATGTAACTTTTGTGTCGAAAAGGCCGTAAAACACCAATAACCAACCAAGACTTCAATAATTATGATATAAAACATTTCTCAATCCAACCCCGATTGACAATGTTTAATCTATTTATCTCTTTGGAGGATGCAAACATTCACACACCTGGCACAACTCCTTTCATTGACTCTTATTAACAAACAAAAAAATGTAAAGACTTTAGTGATTAAACATTGTATTTCATCATTGCTTTAATAACCTATATAGAAAATATTTATAATAATATAATAGACCTACACACTAAATGCTGCGAACAAGAATATTTCCATAAACGTCTTAGGTACACATAAGCGTTCGTATACTTTCGTCATATTTGTTACTTGGAATATGACGTCATAGGTGCATTTAAGCGTGAATGTACACTTTTTTCATCGATCTTTTCTTCACAACATGACGTCCTAGGGACAGGAAAGCGTCCTTAGAACACGAAAGCGTCCTTGGAACACGAAAGTGTCTTAGGATTACGAAAGCGTCCTAGGAACACGAAAGCGTCATAGGAACACGAAAGCGTCCTAGGAGCCAGGGGCGTATCCAGGATTTTGAAAAGGGGGGGACAAAGTTCAAAAGGGCACCCCTTTCTCTTAAAAAAAGCACTTTTCAACTTAATTTTTGAAACAAAAAGGGCATTTTCCACGAAAAAATTGCCCTTTTTAAGAGAAGTATGCCTTCTATTTCTTCTTTCCTTCTTTTTTTCTCTTCTTTCCCTCTTTTTCTCCCTTTTTTGTCTTTTTGGAAAAGGGCATTTTATCCCACCCGTAAAGAAGAAAAACAAAGGGGGGCATTCCCCCGTATCCCCCCTTAGATACGCCCCTACTAGGAGCACGAAAGCGTCCTAGGAAAAAGAAAGCGTCTCAGGAACACGAAAGCGTCCTAGGAACATGAAAGTGTCCTAGTAACGAACACGAAAGCATTCGTGAACACTTCTGAAACTGCTGTTGCTTGATATATGTTGTGTTAAGTGCACTAAAACATTCGTGAACACTTCTTTCATTTCTGTTACTTGATATAATACGACAATAATTGTAAACAAGCGTTCATGTACACTTCTGTCACTGTTGTTGCTTGATATAATTGGACAAAAGAAGTACACTTAAGCGTAGTGTACACTTCTGTCTCGGTTGTTGTATGTTCTATTGCGTAATGTGCCCTTAAACTTCTGTTACTATTCTTGCTTGGTGTATTACGTCTTACGTTAAAACCAATTAAACTTTCGTAAACACTTCTGACCTTGTTGTTCCCTGATGTAATATGAAAGCACAAGGGAACTCAAGCGTCAGTGTGAGCTTCTGTCACTGTTCTCGCTTGACATCAAACGTAAGTACCATAAAGTTATCGTGTATACATTTGGCACCTATGCTGCTTAATAATGTACTTAAGCTTCTGTATACACACACTACTGGCATAGTTGTTGCTTGACATAATGATACAACGCAAATGCACTATGACGTCATATATGCTCCTAAGCGTTCGCATACTCGCATGTGACCGTTGTCGCCTTAGGAGTACATCGCCAGCGTCTGGAATTGTTTCCTTTGGTAGAATGTAACCTGTTGACGATCTGATCTACAGTCTTGCTTCTTTCCAGACCACTCACAAGAGGCAATTGCTCAGATTGATTGCGTAGACTTCGATAGTCTGGTGGGCTTCGCCAACACCCTACTGCACCTCTAGCGCGAGTTGGGTAGCTGATCCTGCTGATGATGCTCCCAATCTCATCCTCGTATACACACTTGTCGTCTGCGTAGGGGTAATCGAATGGCAACAAGGTGTGGTTTAGTTCTTTGTCTTCTTCAGTACATAAATGGCAGTCCAATTTGCTTTTGCCCCTGCTTGCTGTTGTTGGCCGAGAGAGATGATAAAATGCTTTCCTTCGCTCAGTCCCTGAAAGAGGCATTGAAGAAGCAGCAGTGGCCGGGCGTGTGTTTACTGGACTAGCGTCCTCGACATAATCTTTACAAAATCTCTCGGATGCTTTAGTTGGGCGTCTAATGCGTCGCATTAGACGCTGGATTTCCTTGTCTGTGAGTTTCTTGTCCTTGGAAATCTGTCCAGATTGGGAGCCGATAGAAATACGCCGAGAACAGTATGATGGTGTGCGTGGAGGCGGGGCGGACTTGCAGTTCCGGAAGTTATGAACCTGTGGAAGTGTAGAAACATGTATAAATAAGTATGTAAAGAACTAGTTTGATTGCAAAGTTTGATATTCAGTCCGAGATGAAAGCGGTCGAACGATACAAACAAACAAACAAAGAAAATATACACCTAGTTTCGGTATTGGCCAAGAAAATGACAACGTAAAATTTGATGGAGCACGGGCTTTACATTTTTGGACGGAAATATTTACGGATTTTCTTCATTATTTAACATAATGACTTTTGTTAACGCTTCGATTTAATTATTTTTGCATCTTAAAAAGTAGATCGGGAGAGAGAGATGGGTGAAATTCTGTTTGCTTCGCTTTATCAGACTTCGAATAAATTCTATAACGTATTTGTTTTTCCAAGTATTCTAAAAATACAGACATAATTTCGATTTCACTTTGTTCAAATCTATGCTTTAGTCTAATATCTGTCTGAATGCTGTGTTTTCAAGTACATTCAACAGTGTGCCCGCCGCATGCCTGGAGCGTATTTTCTGTTGTTTATAAAACATGTTCTCCCTTGGCGAAAACAAACTGATCGGTGTGACTTCATTGTGGTATACGTAATTTATTTGAGTCATAATGTTCCCAACTGACACCCAGCAGACTAGATAATAGAATTTGGAAAATTGCCAATGTTTTTATGTAAGGAACCACAATGGTGTTTATTTTGACAGATCGTTTCAAGATGAGGTCTCTTGGTTCATTCTAGGCAAATTCAGTTTTTGACTTCATTCGTGTTACTTACCGGTGTATGAAAACAATACACACAGACTAACAAATACTTGACGATGAGTCACATTTATAAATCGCAAACCTGTCTATAACGACCACCGATTATCACGGGAAAACGGTCTTAGTAGACAAGTTGTCTTTATAGAGAGGTAAATTAAAGAGTGATAACGAATATAGTCAATGAATACCACCAGCCATTGGTCATAAGTACATATGTTTGGTATAAACAGAGGTTCTTTAAAGCAAGTTGGACAGTATATGATAGTTTGATATAAATATTCATTAATGTGTGTTATATAAACTTAGGTTACCCTAATAGTCCGAGATCATCCTTAAACAACTTGCGGTGGCCCAGGAGTATGCAGCACATGATATTTTACAATGGCATCCTCAGCTGTCACCAGAGCGCATTGAGGTTTCGGGGGTTCCGACAGGACCGCCTGCTATGGCATTCCCAGCAGCTTCCACGCCATCTGACATAAAGTAAACCGTGAGCAGTAACCACCTTAAAGGCTACGAATCCTGAAAAAAAAATTATAAAATTTCCAGGCCGGTGTCTTATGGGTGTATCTTTCGGTGTTGCAAGAATGCAGAGCCCACAGGCAAAAGGCCACTGCCGAGACTGATGGTCGGAAAGCTATGTGTCACATGACTGATGTTTAAGTCCTGTGTGCATTGGGCTACCGACTAACAATTTGCGATGTGACACACACTTTGATACCAATCCGCCACTTTTAAAGGTAGAGCTTGCCCATCAATACCTCTTGCTGGATGACAGAAGAATCGATTAAACCCACAAAGGAGTATGTCCAAGTAGTCATCGCCTCAAGGCTGCAATACACTGCTGTCAAAAGGCTGGGAGGTATACCTCCCAACAAGGCTCCTCCCAAAAATTCCCAAAGATGACCTGGACAGTCACTACCTACATCAGTGGGAGTTCATCACCTGTCATCCAATCCTCCAAAAGGCTGGTCATCCAAGCTGTGTTCGATACTGCTGATTAAAGCTTATACATGTTGTATAAACTTAGGTTACCCTAAGAGTCCTGGAACATCCTTACACAATTTCCTTTTGTTCAGAAACATGTAGGACATGTTATCTTACAGTGTCATCCTTAGCTAACAATACTGTGTATGGAATATCTGAAAGAGGTCTTTTATAGAAAATACGCACACAACAGAATATAACGAAGCAGATATGATTTTAATTACGTGACGTCACGTTTTGTCATTGCTTTGTTTTTAAAGGAAAAAAATTGTCGGGCTGTTGTGGATTAGGCATAGATAATGAAATTTCAATCTTTCAAATGGATTTTTATTGGCTTGAAATAAAATACCTCATTTCCCACTGTGTTTAAACGAAAGCTCTAACCAATCAAATCCAATTTTCCGGTATTCACTCACTCACTCACTCACCAACTCACTCACTCACTCACTCACTCACTCACTCACTCACTCACTCACTCACTCACTCACTCACTCACTCACTCACTCACAAACTCACCTTATTGGATTCTTTGCCCTCTAGATTTGAGTTGTATGTAGGCTTGGTCAGTCGTGAGACAATTTCCACTAGTTCCTCTTGGCTGACTTTCTTAAAGCCATAGCCTTCTATCTTGGTTGCCTGTGGGGTCACTTTGTAGTAAGTCCCACTCATTGTGAGCGTCTGTGGTGTTCACCAAACACTGTGGACGGTAAAAACATACTTAACATCCTCACAATGCCCTATTTTAACGTGTATGGTAAATATATTTTGCACTTTTCTCCTAAACGACTTAGAATTGATGGACCATTTTTGAATACAGTCTTATATAAATTTTACTGAAGTTTCCAAAATGTTATCTGTTAACTGGTAAACCAAAAAAGTCGTTTATTTGTTTATGAGTATTTATAGACCCATCAAATCCAAGCCGTTTAGGAGAAAAGTGAAAAACCATGATGTTTTTTTCTCAATAGAACAACTAAAGTATGACTGTTGGAATAAACACTTGTCATTTATACACTGGCGTCACATATATATGTATAAATGCTTGATTGGTGGTCTATTTATTTCAGCTACTATACGAGCGCAAGGTTTCCCCACGTAAAAAATAGTTGGTACCGAGTTACACTGCTTGGTAGACACAAGGACGGCAGAAAAACCCAAGGTAGTCCATGGAGGGATTCGAACATCAAACTTCTGCATGTTTATCGAGTGCACTCACCTGTACGCTACTACGCCCAGATCTATGCATTTTGTCAAAATTAAATTAAAATATAGTCATTATAATAAAAGATCACATTATATATTTTTTCAGATCTACAAATTGTTTAATGAGCTAGATTTTTCTACTAGTTTTTATTTGAAAATCATTGATTTACATTTGACATGAATGGTTAAGTATTGAAAATAAGTTTAACTTAATACCTTCATATACCTTGAGAAATATGTCCAAACCCCGAAATACACCACAGAACAACTACATATTTGTACATGACTAATAATGTCTAACAAATTTAATCGATTGGATCCCATTGAATACAAGAATTATGTAACTTTATTTTTATCTATCTGATCTTTAGACTAAATAAATCAGGTGGGTGCTAGCCGGAACGTCTATGTCAGATCTAAGTGTGACATTCCAGGCAATACTCGAGAGATAATCATTTGATCAATGATTTGAACTTTGACACAGTAATCTTGATCATGTATGGTATCATTTCAACCGAAACAAACCACAGGAGATCACAGTCGAGCAACAGACTAATTTGTTCTGCTTTCTCCAGTCGTGAGTCAGTAAGTTTATTAAGTCTAAGTTAAGCGGTATTTAGTGCTATATGTGGGTATTGATAAAACGTTTGAAAAAGAATACGTTTAAGTAGAATTATTGTAATAGAAACACAGTCAGCTTGTGCAATAAGACTAGTAATGGAGTGTTTACTATTTGTTTGTTAGTTTTGACGTCCGGTTTGAACTTTTAACGAAGTTAACCATGGCTTGTTTCATGTCGTATCAATTTTCACTTTTTTGTTTTCTTAGTTAATCATGTTGTCTTATTTCTATTCCTTTGTGTTTCATCTATCAATTCCTTCGTATTCATAAATTGTGTACATGTTTGATGTTTTATGTATGCTCATGTAATGTTTGCTACTTGAGCTGAATAGACTGAACTGAAACTTGAATCAACAGCAACACCATTGACAAGGCATACACAGCTATGTCATCTTATGGGGTGAGAGTTGATTAAAACATCTTACAAAAATTGATAGGATTAATCTCTTGAAAACCCAACAAATCAATGTTATGAACAATATGCGTAAATAGATATGAATGACAATGCGTTAGATCAACGTTGTGATTTAAGCGATGCATGGCATTGTTTATAACCAAACTTATGAATATATCGATGGCTGGAATGGTTTTAAACCAAAGATGCGAGTTAAAAATGGATGAAGTAATTTGATGTCTTTTTTACTGCTTTCTGTTTTAAAATGCATAAAATTCAGTAGCAATTTCATTTTCTTTTTGCTATAAACATAAAATAAAGTGGCCATGTTTGACCTAAGGGAAGCAGTGAACTGTTTAAACATGAGATTATAAGGCATGTTTAACGCCAGTCTACAGTAGTAACACTAACACTTAGTTTGCTCTCAATCAAGCTGCCTTGGTAAAACAAAGAACATTCTTGTATGAATAACGATAAAGGCAAACAATCGGACATTTCTCTCTGAGGAAACTAATTATAAGTACGTAGTTAGGTCATGAACTCTTGTACGTATCATCCAATATTTATCAGATATTGATTGAAAGCGAAGATGTCTTCAACTTTGTCATTCGTGTTAACCCGTGAGATTGTTCCCTTTGATAGGAGGTCATTGCAAACCTGGCTTTATTTATCAAACTTATTGATTTTTCAAATGCTTAGATTTACTTAATTTTTTTCTCGAATTTATATCTCGGCCTTCAATTAATAACTCAAGCTTTCGCCTGATCTTATACATTTATTTTCTGTCGTTTGTGAGTAATTAGTTGAGAGAAACATGCATCTTATGTATTTGTTAAATATGAGTTGGGGGGATATTTATAGAATATTTTATCAACTTTAATTGACATTTTTATTTAGGAATTAGTTTTCCCCATGTTCTCTTGCGATCCAAAAATTACTCATTTTGATAGTATACAGTGACAGTGAGTAATTTTGGATCAGGGTGGAGACTATTTCCTAAAAATAAATGTCAACCAGTAAAGTCTTCACAACTCAAAGCTACCAAATGTCAAGATATTTATAAATAATCGTGAGAAAGATGTTTCCCTAATACAAATCCAAGACGAAATACGTCCTATTTAGAGGTTAACATCATGTTTAATGATAAGACGTGTGACGCAAATAGGGAATCGAAAACATATCGTTATTCGTTAAGATCCGTCACACTGATCTCTCGGCAAACCTTCAACTAATTATATGCAATCTAAATGAAAATCAGAAGAATGGGTCAAAGAACTCTAGTTTATCAAAATGACTAACACTTGTATCACACTTTTATCACACTTTTATCACACGTTTATCACACGTTTATCACACTTTTATCACACATTTATCACACTTTATCACACTTTTATCACACTTTTATCACACTTGTGTCACACTTTTATGACACTTTTATGACACTTGTGTCACACGTTTATCACACTTTTATCACACTTTTATCACACTTTTATCACACTTTTATGACACTTTTATCACACTTGTGTCACACGTTTATCACACTTTTATAACACTTTTATCACACTTGTGTCACACGTTTATCACACTTTTATCACAGTTTTATCACACTTGTGTTACAGTTTTATCACAGTTTTATCACAGTTTTATCACACTTGTGTCACACTTTTATCACACTTTTATCACACCTTTATCACACTTTTATCACACTTTTATCACACTTGTGTCACACGTTTATCACACTTGTATCATACTTTTTTTAGAGTAATTGAAACATATAAGATTTTTTTCAACGTAAAAAATAAAAATGCCATAGAAACATAAATGATATTTCAACGTCAACACTTACACTTAAGTCAACATAAGAAAGAAAGTAACTCCATAATATCGAACGTCGTGAACTCGCCTAGTCAATAACGATTGTCTTCGCTGACGTCAAAAAGCAGAAGTGGTTCCAATCACACTGGAAAAAATATTGATATTTCGTCAATGACTACTCCCTTTTGTGTCAGTAACTTCCCCTTTGCCGAATTACTTCCCCTGTGTCGAGTGACTTCTGTCTGTGACGTGTGAAAGGGACGAGACGTGGACGACCCTCAACAGATTGTACACCTGCTACTTTTATAATAGACTTTCACGTCTGGCAGCCAGCCATGTCACATGGTGTATTTCTGGAACAATAATGCTATCAAATGGCATTGGCTGGAAGCGGTCTTTTAATGGAATTATGTCTGTCCTGTCATGTGACTATTTCTGACAAATGCTTGTTTGAATTTTGTTTGTTTGTCTTGTTCGTGTGTTAGATCGAAGTCAGCGGTATTCATGAATTGATCGATGTCACGTGGACGACTCTTGTACACACCAATGATTTTTTTTACACTTTTAATACTGCCTTTCACTTAATAATTGGCCTCTCTTCGACTTGATAGGGTACTTTTAATTTTTTGTATTAAGACTGCAAGGTTGGCAGTTAGAGTTTGCACACAGAGCACATGTTTTATCTTTTGGTCTTCCCAGACTTTTGTAAAGCGAACTTTTGTCTACCTGCTCTCTGCCCTCTGCCCTCTGCCCCTAACGCTACGCTATATAAGCGATAGAACGATTTGCAATATAGACGATACACTCTTAGTAATATTTATGATAAAATCAACTAACCAACTATGCAACTATCTATGATTCAACCAACAAGACAACTAGACAACTAGCCAACCATGTACATATTGCTAAACAAATCAACTAGCAAACCATGCACATATTGCTAAATAAATCAACTAGCAAACCATGCACATATTGCTAAATAAATCAACTAGCCAACCATGCACATATTGCTAAATAAATCAACTAGCCAACCATGCACATATTGCTAAATAAATCAACTAGCAAACCATGCACATATTGCTAAATAAATCAACTAGCCATCTATGACTTAACCAACTAGTCAAATAGCCAACTTAACAAATATTTGTAATTTACTATTAATTAACTAACATATTTATAATTTAATCAACTAGACCGTTATGCAAATATTGATAATTTCTTTAAATTAACCCTTTGTGCAAATATTTATTATCATATCAACTAGCCAACCATGCAAATACGTATGCTTTAAGTAACCATCTAGTCAGCCAGCCAACTCTGCAAATATTTCTATCCCAATAAACTATGAACACAGATATGATTAACCAACTAGTCAACCATGCACATATTGCTAATTTATTCATACATGATTTAATCAAACATTTAACAAGCAATAACGTAAATATTGCTAATGTATTCACTTATGATTTAACCAACTACCCAACTAGCCAACAATGCGAATATTGCTAATTTTGTCAACTATGCTAATATTGTTAACTAGCGACTTCGTCGCTTCGGTGTTACCCGTTTTTCTCTGAAAATTAGCTTAATAGAAAAAGAAGAACGAAGTTTTTAAAGACCAATTTCACCGTACTATTTCCAATGCATACATTCTATTAAAAAGGACCCCTGTGCCAAGGCTCAGGCGCTTCGCTCCATTATCCCCATCATTTGAAAAGTCTGGATATGCCCCTGCATTCTACCAAAAGAATAATCGAAACCCAAATAGTGGTGTCTTCGTATAACAACTTACATGCTGAACATACTTTGTTTATTCGCATATCGCGCGTAACTCTGGGATTTTCTCGGAGTGCGCTTCCCGAACGGAAGTAATCAGAACAGTCAGTAATATGGCGATTTATAGTTTCTTGACATATATTGTTAAACACTAAACATGTTAATCAAAAATCTTAGAATGTACCAATTTAAACCAAAAGCATCCGAGGTACCCCTTTGGTATGTAAGTTATCACATTTTAAAAGCCCAGCCAAATCCAACCACGGACTTCTGAGGAAATCATCACGCAAGCAAGCAAGCATACAATTCAGTGTATATTTTTGTAGACAAATTAATGGGAGCGAATATCTCTTTAACTCCATTACACAACACATAACATGAACAATGCTCAAATGTAAAAAGAAACGCGTCATTCTAGCCAGTTTTGTACTCACTGCCATGAAAGGGAAAACAATCGTTATTGAACATACATACCTGCATACATGACAGTAAAAATATGTGCTGTAAAACAGGGTATGAGTGTATGTAACTCATATTTACATATTGACATACCAATGTTTTGTTTGGCACAAATTAAACACCAACATCATTATTTTGATAATAAGACGAGCTTATACAATTGACGAATTTATGGTCACTTCATTTTTCGTTTAAAGGAAATCAATAACCAATACGATTAGGTGTACATCAGTTCATTAAATAAATCAGTTATATACAAAAGGTGACTTTGTTAGAGCGTAAATTGAAAAAAGAAACAACAATTGTGAACGCAATGAACTATGCCGGATTTGATAGAACATGACACTTTTCTAAAAATATATAAAGCGATGTCTGCAGTGATCTTACTTCAAAAACATTTTCTGTCCGATGTTTTACACAAGGGAATTTAAAAATCGGTGACACGTAATAGCTTGACGTCTGCCTGTCTTTCAGTTTATCTGAAATGAATATCTCATTAGATACTGGCAATGCTTTCCTGTAGCTTAGCGTAACAGTTTTGGTAAAATGTAAAACAAGTTTCATAAACCACCATTCTATTATAATGTGAAATACAACAATTTTCACTGGAGTATTCTGATATGCTTGAGAATGCAAATGAATGTGAACAATGAACAAGCCATCACAAAAAAATGTATAACTTATTTCCAAATAAAAAAGCCCAGCGATCCCAGCTAAATTCATTTCTAATGATTGTTTTCAAAATTCACACATGTAATTTGTGTAATTTAATTAAAAACAAAATACTTTAATAATGTTGAATCTTTGTTGGACGACAGCTTAAACAACGCAAATAATGGATACACGTTAAAAATTAAATTATCGGGTATTTAAAAAAAACACTTTTTGTCTATTTGAGCTAACTAGATGTATCCTTATAGCAAATATTATTAGGCGGTGTGGTGATCAGAAAGGAAGGAACGCCCCTATCAATTCAACTTTGTATGTGCCCAGGGTTGAAATGAGTGAAAAGTTACAAAAGCTTTATAAAATGAACAACTGTCATTTGCTAAAAAAGGGAGATGAACATAACAACAACTTGCAGTTTATTTGTATGAACCATGCATCGATATCATCTCTAATGAACGAAGTAATCGGACGCAAGAGAAAATAATGTTTTAATTGAAGGTAAATGGTAAACAAATGATCGACTCTACTTTTGCATCGAAGGAATGCATTATGAAGTGCATTTATCCTCTGATTTGACATGGCAGACATCCTGGCAAGACATGGATTAATTGACAACATTAGCCTTGATATAGCAGTGTGTAAACTTTACATGCTGATTAGAGAGAATCCCGATGCTACACCATAGACTAATTGGTTTAAAAAATAAGTGAAGTGACTGCAGAAACAGCAAACTTCGAGAGCCTGCGTTGAAGAGAAATAAACACGAATTGATGGAAACTGTGAGCCTGCATACCACGATGTGTACTCATCTAGGGAGAAGTGATGAGCTATGGACAACATCCGCCTCTGATAACCGTAAGTCTACACCACAATAACCGAAGTAACATATTATACGGTACAAACATCAACTGGACACACCAATAAATAAGCACAATAATCATGATCAATTTGGTCTTAACGTTTTCCATCTCAAAGCTGTTGTTTGAATTGGTTAAAAACCAAGTACTTCAAAAACAAACAAAGCCTTTTTGTTCAAAGTCAAGCTAGACTGCTTATTTTGCACTCAATTTGTGGTGTGAAATTCGTTGGCACTAAAGACAATTTAGGAAACACCCTTCAATACGTCAGGGAGCACTTTAAGGAAATTTCGAACTAATTTACTCACAGTTACATTTTTAAACGACGTTGTATTAACTATACGCATAACGTGCAATGTCTGTTAACATCAATATTGGCGTGGATGATTTTTGTATTTAAAGACATGAAAACATTACACCTGACATAAAAGATACCTGGCAGGTGAGATTAAATAAGATAATAATTAATCTAAGCGACTTACAACATGTCTGAGATTACGTCTTTTATGTGTTTTATCTGCCATGTTTGTTATTAAAGTTATCGGGTTACAACAGTCTAGGGTTCACACAAATTCCACAAGTACATCTAAAAAAAAAGATGATTATTAGTCTAGTAACACCTCTTGTATGAAAGGTGAACTTAGGTTAACTCATCTTGTTTTTTTTCGTTTTTACATATGGTAATACTATATTTACATTGACAACCTTTTCATGAAATGTTTTTCAATTTGTAGTTGAAAAGAACAACATTGTTTATTTTGTTATATGTGTTTTTAATTCCATTGATAATTAAAAGTTTGTTACAGTTCATATGAGTCCACATTAAAAAACGTAAACCATCAATTCAGAGCTGAATACCGCCAGTGTTACGTCTCTGCTTTAAGATATTCGATTATTTTCATTTATATTCTCTTTGTCAAATCATTATAATTTTTTCTCCCAAAACAAGAGGGATCGAATGTTGCGCTTTAATCCCTCAACGAGTAGCATTTCCTGCCGGTGTCAGGATATCAGCAAAGTTCAGGTAAGTCCACTCTGTCACATTTTCAGCCAATTATTCCTGAATATTCCTTGCTCCCGTCAACTTCCAACTGTGCACTAAGGTATATTTTTGATAGATCACTTAACCTTGTTGGATAAATGGTCTTCGTTATGCCTTTGACTTCAGTGCCTGTTTTGTGACGTGAGTAGTGCATGCATAGAAGTTGTTTATATCACCTCATTTCAAATGATATAATTATTTTGGTTCTGAATTATGATGTAAAAACAATGTATAACTTGTATATAGCGCATTTCCATAACTACTGAATGCGCTGTCTACAATGATTGACCCGACAGGCAGGACAGAGACATGTATGTACATTCAGAGTATACAATGTATCAATCGATCAATCTTAGTAAACTACAAAGACATTTGATACAACGGAAACACACATGTACATACAGCGTATACACTGAGTCTGCTTGTTATGCGACGAACCTTAGTAAACTTACATAGCCTATAAGGGAGGTACCCATATAGATTGCTGGGTGAACAGATTGGACACTATAGACAATTGTTCAACATGAAAATGTTATCCCATTGCGGGGGTCGAACCCACAACGCCCTGATCTTTAGTCCGGTGCCCTAATCACTCGGCTATATGCTCCACAAATTATGTGTCCATGAGTTACGTGCATAAAGTCATAATGCCAGCTGAACTTGCTCTTCTAACATCCATATTCGTGACGAAGATAAGTGTATTTAAAGCCGCGACAACATTACAACTGACATAGAAGATACCATGCATGTGAGATTGAAGTTATCCGGTTACAGCAGCAGTTCACATACTTTGCGCAAATACATCTCAAGAATTGAGTATTTTGAGTCTATTAAAACCTCTTTATTGCATTGTTAACTCACCTGTTATTAGGTCTTGACAATACTTAAACGCATTATTTAAAATCGATAACACAAATAAGTTACGCCTGGCTAATTATGAATTATGTGTCAACGTTTAACATCCATGAAGCCATATACATATGTAAATATTATGGAATCTAATAAGTATAACAAACATCGTGTTTTATGCATTTCTTTCTCTATTAACTCTGTATCAATGAATTAAGCTAATTTTTAAAATAATATCGCCATATGCATATTGAAAGTTTTCTGATACTTTTTCGGATCTTATATATAATTTGCATTTAAAGCAAACAAACAATATTAATTAAACCCAGTTGTCATATTTTGGATCAATAAACTATGTCTTAACAAACCAAAAAAAGTACCTTGCTTTTAATGATAAATAAATCATCAACAACGTTTGAAGAAATTACACTGAAACATATCATAACCACTTCAGTGGTGAATGACTCTTAGAAAAAAACCGACAATAACAATTCATAGTTTGATTGATAAAAGAAAGGCATTACATAAGCATATTGTTTCACTACATTTAGTGATAATTCACGCTTGTTGATGGATGATTATAATACATTATAAACCATGTGGTGGATATTTACTGATTACCCGTTCCCATCACAAAGAAGGAGCACTGCTTTAAAAGTCCCTTAAAAAGTTAAAATAGTAGGAGCAATATTATTGTGATTATAAAAGTGGTCACTAGGTATATATGAGCTTGATATGTTAACTCGAATGTAGTTGAAGATGTTTAAACGATAACAACTCAGCTCGTAATGAATACGTTGTTTTCATCTTGCAAAGACTGACTATTTATTTATAACCATACTAGTTTCCATTTTAAAGATGTGTTGTATGTGTTTTTTTTTTACCGGTATGTGTTTTGTTTGAGCGTTGTAAGTATTACGCTTATACCGTCAAGAATATGAGACTTATATAAGTCAATCTTCATGTCTTTTCAGTCTTAATCGTTAACACACCGTTCTTCAATTTCTTTGCTAAAACCGCTAGCTTTGAACCATGGTTTGAAATGTATTTGAGTTTTACATTAGTCTTTCTGAAGCCGACACAGACAAAACTAATCACATAGTTTTGTTTCAATTTCATAAGTCAAGATTTACTGTCAACTAAATTGTTTTAATGTTCCTCGCAAAACGATTCACACTTTTTTGACATGAATATAAAAACGTTTGCACTTTTGCCAGCAACGACGACAAACAGACATTTCAAATTTTCAAAATGAAGAGAAGCTTATTATAACATGGATTCAATATGAATTTAAAAGATATGTCCCATTAAACATTGCAAATACAAAAACGAATTAATCTCAGCGCTAAACTGTAAAATCTGTCTATCAAACAGAAGCTTAGGATTACAAAGAGATCTGATTTGACGAAAAGGGTGGTCCAGAATGAATATATCGGTTGTATGTTTGCCATTTAGTTTATTTCAATCTATATTCATCTCACAATGAGTTTTGTTTATGTATATATGGTTGTATACTATTTACATCACCGACATATT